>VZTD01001759.1:451939-512009 GCA_013397725.1 Rhagologus leucostigma
GGGCGCCGAGTGGGGGGAAGAGGCGGGCGGGGAGCACGCCCGGGCGCCGGGGCAGCGAGGGGGATGTAGCGCTGGGATGCTGAGCTGGGATCCGGCCTCGGTCGGCTCGGAGGAGCCGGATGGTGCGAGGCGAGCGGCAATCGCCTCATGTCGTCCTCACCCGGAAGGCCAGCAGTGGTACAGCCGAGGAACCTTCTCCTTCCCCTCACCCAGCAGGTCCCAGCGAGGGGCGGGAGCTGCGATGTGCGAGCGCTTCCTTCAGCTGTTCAGCCCGGCTGGAACACCCCGCTCCAGCTGTGGGCTGCAACGGGAAACGTTTCTAAGAGTTTTTCTGACGGGTCATTCTTTTCTTAGTGAGGTAACAGCCGGGGGAACAGGTGTGGGATAGGACAGGGGACACCCCGTGTCACGCTGGCCACAGGGATCACGCCACAGCCGCACAGGTCGGAGGGATCACGCCACAGCCACACAGGTCGGAGGGGACACCCCACAGCCGGTTGCGCTGCCAGAAGAAGTTGTTGAAACGTGCCCTTGGTACGTGCGTGCTGCCACAGTAATTGTGTATATTTCCGAAATATAATCGTAAACAACGAGTGTATTCTCATATCCCATTGCTCTTCCTCAGAAATGCTCTAGCAGACATGAATATATGAAATGTTTGTAAAGCAGTAGTAGGAAGATGGTGAGAAGAGTAAGCAAGTGCGTTGCAAATTCAAATTCGATTTTTTCCCCCTGACTAAAAAGCTTATTCAGGCCGGGGACTCAAAAGCAGCATGGCCAGCAGGGCAAGGGAGGGGATTCTGCCCCTCTGCTCTGCTCTGGTGAGACCCCACCTGCAGTGCTGCACCCAGCTCTGGGGTCCCCAGCATTAAAAGGATGTGGAATTGTTGGAGGGAGTCCAGAGGGAGGGTCATGGATATGCTCACAGGGTTGGAGCCCCTCTCCTATGAAGACAGGCTGAGAGAGCTGGGGTTGTTCAGCCTGGAGAAGGTTCTGGGGAGACCTTACTGCAGCCATTCAGTACCTAAAAGGAGCTACAAGAGAGCTGCAGAGGGATTTTTTTATGAGGGTGTGTAGCAATAGGAGAAGGGGACATGGCTTTAAACTGAGAGAGAGTAGGTTTGTATTAGATACTAGGAAGAAATTCTTTGCTCCGAGGGTGGTGAGGCACTGGCACAGGTTCCCCAGAGAAGTTGTGGATGCCCCATCCCTGGAATTGTTCAAGGCCGCATTTGATGGGGCTCTGAGCAAGCTGGTGTAGTGCAAGGTGTCCCTGCCTGTGGCAGAGGTGTTGGAACTAGAACCCCTTCCAACCCAAACCTTTCTGTGATTCTGTGAGTCAGCTGTCCTGGCCATGCTCCCTCCCAGCTTTTTGTGCACTTCCTCACTGGCAGAGCATGAGACACTGAAAAGTCCTTGACTAAGGGTAAGCACTACTTAGCAACAACCAAAACATCAGAGTATTTTTCTCATACTGTATCCAAAACAGAGCACTGTACCAACTACTAAAAAAATAGAACTCTATCCCAGCCAAAACCAGGACATCGTGGCAGAGGGATTTGAACTAGATGATCTTCAAGGTCACTTTCAACCCAAACCATTCCATGATTCTGTGATTCTCTGATCATCACTCAAACACATGATGAAGCCAAAGAGTTTAGGGGGCATTAATAAATAATACTTCAAGCTAGCTAGCATGAATATTAATAGTGGTGATAAAGCCTGATGCTTAAGGGAACACAGTTTAAAAAAAAAATAAGAGGGTGATCTGGTTAGAAAAAAATATTTTAAGTTGCCTATTTGCTTGGTAGTCCATGATGAGATTTGTGTCCTGTCAAACTCCAGCCTGAGAGATCAAGGATGTTAGAGTTTCAGTTGTCCCAACACCATCTTAACCAAATCTGAACAGCCTGTTAAAAGTTTTAGTTTCATTCCTCCATGATACCATTTTTTTTTATGGATGTGTGTGGACAAGCTTGGATTTAATTCTGCTGATGAAGAATAGACCTGGATTTCACGTCCCTCATGCAGAACAGCAGTGCAGTTATAGCAGAATATAGTAAAGGTTGCATTATTCCTGCATGCTATTTATAGCTGACTGTATCTTTGTGCTTCATGCATGAGCCAAAGATGGTACACTCCGAGGACCTGCAGTCCTTCATTACATCTCAGGGAACTACAAAAATGCAGTCTGCTTGAGTTTGAAATAATTATTCCTCGAAAATGTAGTAATCACGTAACAGTTTGCCTTCTGGAGAGCTTCGGTCAAGGCTAGAATTTTAACTACTTTAACTGCTTTCCTTCCATAAAGATTTAATGCCACATCAGATTCAAGGTGCTCAGGTGGGCAGCGCCCAAAAAATGATGGGCTGATGGCACAGGCAGCAGGTTAATATCTCAGCAAAACAGGGCAAGCAAAGGAAGGGCTGATTTGAGTTCACGGAATGAATTCCTGTGGGAGCAACTAATTAACGCTGTTCCACATAGAATGAAAAAGACAGGATAAAAGGGCTGCTTGTGACATGATGGTCACACTTCTTAGTTATACCAGAAGTATTTTTTATGCAGCTGTGGAAGGTGTATCCTCAGATTCTGGCCAGAATATCCCATTGCAGTCCCTAATTTGGGGAAGAATATTTTCCTTGGTTGGATTTTTTTTTTTTTTGGACAAATGGTTACCATTCAGTACAACACAAATGACAAAAAGCATGTTGTGGTGAAAGCTGTTCTTCCACCCTTGAGGAACACTTCATAAACTGTCTCAAAGAAGTTGGTCTGAAGATTTGTATAGCCAAGAAATGCTGAGAGTTCAGGCAAGAAGGTATTTGAGGTAAATCGAGGCTTTTAAAAGCTTTTCAGAACTCTTGAATGGTTGTGTTCTAAGCATAGAAGGAAGATGGCAGAGCTATATCCATTTAAAATAGCGTTTTTAGTGGTATAAAGACAGAACGTGAGTAATTGGCTGTGAACTGGGGGCTGTCACTTGTTACATTGTACTAAAAGTGTACTCTTTTCACAGTTTCTTTGGGCTACCACAGCTTTGTGTAGGGTTTGTGTGGCAAGGTCCTGGCAGAGGAGAGCCGCACGGGTGGCTTCTGTGAGAGGCTGCCAGAAGCTTCCCACACGTCCAAGGGAACCAGTGCCATAATCCTGTTTACAGAAGTAGCTGAGACTGCAGCTAGAAAAAGCCAGGAGTCTGGCGGCAATATTTGCAGAAAAAAAATATTTCCTGTAGCTTGGAATGAGTAAACAGTAACACTTCAGAGGAGTGGTTTGAATCAGTCATCATGAAAATTAATCTTAAGTCAGTGAACAGAAAAGTTTGATTTAAATGATTGTTTATATTAAATCGCGGTTGTATTGCGTCTTAAAGACTGATTTCTCACTGTTCGGTAACCATTAAAATGTGCTGATCATGGGCTTCATGCATAATTTACCATTTCTTTTTGCTAGAAAAGAGGGTGTGGTGTAGTTACATACATCTGAGACATTTCAGACTTTAATGTAACATCTCAATTTTTACATACGTTTCACTATTTTGGAAGATGAGGACTGTTTAACTTTTTTTTTCTTAGGTAATTATTACACTTTTACTTGTGATTCATACCAAACTCCTAGGGGATAAATGCTGGAATTAAAAGAAAATAATGCGGAAAAAAACCCCTTTTTATAGTTTCTTTTAGTTGAATAAGATTACTATAAATGTATTTGAGCCTTCTTCTTAAGGAGATTGTCTAAATATGTTTTGCATTGAAAAAGGTTTTAATTAAAAAATGGAAGTATACTTGCAGGGAGAGAATGTGATTGGTTTGATCACTCAGTCTGTCAAGTGTGTAGAACTAGTAGAGATCATCCTGTCATCTCCACCTCTTTTTTACTGATGGATGGAAATAATGAAAAAAAAATCAGCAGAGGTAATTCATTTAAGAGAGTTGGTTGAATGAACAGAAACGAAGGAAATACTGCCACCTTGCTTGCAGAAAAAGATGCTTGGCAAAAACTGGCTCAACACTTCAGCAAACCAAGATTAATCCTTCAGCAGCTTGAACAGAAAGTCTACACTGTTTAAGAATGCTACTTTTGTAGTATTAGTATTATTATTTTGTTTTGCAAAGCAAACATATTTACAATTAAATTTTAAATCAACCAACCTGATTGATTTTATTTTGATTATTTTATTTTAGAGACCCAGAGAAGTTACCAGGGAAGAACCATTTTTTTTGCCTTACATTTAAATCAAGCACAGAATCAGAATCTTCCAGAAACCAGGTAGTTTTCTTCATGTGTAAAGAGGCTGTATGTGATTGGAGGAGCCTGTCTTTTAACAAGGAGGGAAAAAATATCATTCAAATGTATAAATCTCTAATATTGCTGCAGAATATTTGTTCTTTGATGTGTTTTGGAAGGAGCAGCAGTTCGTAGCACTATCAACTTTGTTTAAACTAAGTGCAAGTGCATGAAATTATATTCATTAATAAAATCGGGATGAATCATGTTACTAATAGAGCTCTAGTGGTAAATAGAAAAAAATACAGAGATGGACTTTGTAGGAGCCAGTCTTGCTGAGTAACATACTTTTTTTTTTTGTGGCATTCCAGCTCTAGCCTTCTGTTGCCTCTGCTGTTTTGAGCCCCAGAACGAGGGAAAATCTGTGGCGTCTAGGGGCAGTGGTTTTCCTGTCTCTGATAAGGTCGGGGGCCGTGGGTTGTAGTTCAGCTTTCGGTCGTTAGATGACGGTAGCTCCCCGGGCATTTTGGGCTCTGGGTTTTCTGACGTGTTCGACTGGGAGGTGAGAGAGCACAGCAGAGATTTCGGGCTGGTGTTTGGGTAGGGAAACACAGGCAGTACACTCGATGCGTGCTGCCCCACTCCAAAAAAAACCTGAACACCACCACACCTGCCCCCAAAAAAAACCAAAAAACAAACAAAAAAACCCAAAACCACAACACCCTAAAACCACACCACAACAGAAAAAGATTTTTGACTGAAAGTGAAGGGTGCAGCCCAGCTCCAGAACACAGGGCTGAATAATGTCCAGTTCTCTGAGCTCGGTCTGTCCCCAGCCACCGCAGTACAACAACTCTGAGGTGTAAGTAAAGCAGCAGGGGATTGTCAGGTTGTTCTCCCATTTATTCTGCTTCTGCCAGCTGTGTACAGGCACAGAAATGCCGTGTTTTGTTGGCTTGATGCCACGAGAGGCTCTTTATATGTATTAGTGGCTCCCTGTGCTGTGGCAAGGTCAAGTCCTACTGTTGATGTGTGCAGGGCCAGAATTGCAGTATCTACTTGTGATTAAGATTATGCAAAGGAGTGCCACTGATAGCACACTGCTTTGCTGAAAATACCACTGTGTTCCTAGGTTTTGTCAGTCACTGCAAGTAATGCTCTTTGAAACTATAGATTTCCTACATGCTGTGTTGCTTTTCAGTAGGATACAGGCCTTCTGCATGTTTTCAAGTGCAACATTCATGTGCATTTTGTGTAAGAGAATTAATTCAGCTGATGATGATACCTTGGGGCATTTGAACTGTGTATGCCTCTACTGCAGAATGTTTTCAGTGATAAGCCAAATTACCTGAATAATGCATTAACTGAAAAGGAAAACAACTAAGTAAGGCTGCCATAGTTAACAATGTGCAGTTCCTCCTTAACTGCTGACTTTTAAGCCTTTTTTCATCTCAGTCTCAAAGCACAGAACCTCTTGAACAAGAGCTTCCCTATCCATTTTGTAGATGAGGAAACTGCAACAACAAAATTTGATGATACGTACATGATCATCCAGGAAGTATCTGATACATCTGGAAATGAAGCCTGGGTGGGTTTCTGATCTCTATTCTTGGGCCTTCACTGCCACATTAATTTTTCCATTTGCTGTACAGCTTTTTTTGGTAATAGTGGTGTTGCTGTTTTTCACAAGACAGCCTGAGCTGATGTCCAGATTAGAACAATGGCCATGACAACTGTTTTCTCTTTGATAAAGTACCATAAAAATGCACAGTGCTTTCAAGTAAGCACATGTGTCAACAGAGAATGCAATGCCTGTTCCTTGACTTAAAAGTTTCTTTTGTGAGCAGGGAGTTCAGACATCAGAGGATGCTAGTCCACGGATTTCCACTGTTTTTTCTGAAGTCAGTGAGGCTGCAGCTATATAAGTGAAGTCTGAATTTTGCCTTCTAGTTTCAAAGTCAGCATTTAATGATGAAGCAGACATCAGAGTGTATTTTGTGCTGCCTTTTAACTCAATGATATGCAGCACTGCAGTTGAGAAGGCTTTCATTGCAGCTATGTCTCAGCTTGACTTGTAAGGCTGCTAAAGGAATGTCTTGTTCTTGTGCCGTATTTGTCTTGCTCTTTTTTTTTTTTTTGCAATTTATTAGCTTTAGAGAACAGAACCAGACTTAAGCATCTGTTTCTCAATGAGGTTGGGTATTTTTTGGGGGGATGTGGGGGTGTTTTCACCCAGTGCTGCAGATGGTTTCACTAAAGAACATAACAGTTAACTGAGTAGCCAAGGTGATTCAGTGGAGTGATCAGCCTCCCTGAAAATGTTAAACTCTTCTGGCTCCTTGTCTTTTAAACTTGTCTAGCCACTAAATCATATTGGCTCCCAAATGAAATGAAACTTTGGGAACTGGAAGTCACTTTTCACACTGTCTAATTGCCATTCTTATGTGGGAAAATTACTGGAAAAATCCTGCCTGGGAATGCTACCAAAATTGTTTTAATAATGTTAAACAAAGCTTTTTGCGTCAAATAATTTATTATCTGTTGACACTAATTCACACAGAGTATACATATGAAAAGTTGAGCATATTTTACTGGACCAAAGCAGGAGTGTGTGAGGTGATGTTGTATTGATCTACCCAGCAGAAAACAAAGGCTGTTTAAGAAAAGGACAACAGTTTCTGCCAGTATAAAAAGAAAGGGGAAGAATTCTCTCAGAAAAGCATCTTCTCTTGTATAATGATTTTTAAAAGACAAGCATTTCCAGTTACTCAAAATTTTTCTTTCCAACTATTACTCAAAGAATTTCTTCTCTCTGTGCTTTTCCCTTTCCCATTCTTTCTGCTGCAGTTTGGAAAGTGTTACAATGACCATGACAATTTGAGGCAGTAAGTGAGGAAAGGTTTGTGAGGAGAATCTGTTATTAGACTGATAGAGTGGCAAAAAATGACCATACTTTAAGGCACAGGTGTGATCTGAGGAAAGGTTTGTTTGTTCAGTACCTTATCTGTGTTTGTTACTGTGTCATCTGGTGTAATAACAGAAAAAAACCCCAAAACCTTGACTTTTATTTTCCATTTGTCTGTCCAATTTCTCCGTCCATCCTCTGATTTCAACTCTAAAAACAAATGGTGAAAACAAATGGAGACAAAATATGGAGTAAGTTGAATAGAAAGGGAATGCTAAAACTTTTTTTTTGCTTATTGACAGAGGGTTTTGTTTGCTTTTGGGAGAGGGAGATGATTTCTAATAGCAAAACGTTACTTAAAAACAAAAGAGGAAATGCTACTGCATAAATAAATTGTGCATATAAATTTACGTAAGACAGAACTCGTTAACTGAAAACACACACCTCAGTTTAAAGTTGAACTCGTATCTTTGTGTCTTTTTAAAAATACCATTTTATTTTGCCTACCAACTTTTTAAACAAAATATGTGTCTTTCAGTTATGTGGCTTACAATGTAGTATTAGCTACTGATGTAAAGGTATTTTACCCACATTTCTTCATATTTCTTTTAACTTTCTTAAACTAGAAAGTGTTTTATATAAATACTACTCTAAATAAAAATCTTTCCTGATTTGCTAAGAAGGGTAAGCTAAAGATATGTACTCCAAGCTAGTGGATGGACATAGCTGTTGCGTAATCAACTATTCCAGGATAACGATCCTTGCTTGGATAGGCTCTTCCAGAACAAAAAGTGGGTTTACTCCAAAATAGTAAATCTTTTTCCAAAGTAGAACTACTCTTCGCTGATTGGGTTATTGTGTGCTGAAATGAAACCACCTGAGAACAGGTGGTTCAAGTAAATAACCCCTTTCTAACAAATATTTTCATTAGTTTCTCTGAGGAAGCTCAGGTAAGATGGTGGCATCCCAAGGTTTTCAAACAAGAGGAAATTAAGTAAATTTTGACTGAAACAAGTACCTACCTAGTTCATTGTGTCACCCCCAACTCATCAAGGCATGCAGTATGGAAATTCAGAAGAACAATAATTGGGAGATAGTTCTCTACAACAAAAAGTTATGTTTCAGATGGAGATTGCTTGACTTCTTGTTGAGTAACATTCACATTCCATTCTCTTCAACATTATCTTATTTACTCTAGCAACAAACTCAGCTGATGTGTTTGGCTGGCACTGTTCACTTCTGCTCTGGGTCTTGGCCACTGGAATTTTTAACATTTCCAAAGGGGTTTTCACAGGTTACAGACTCAGAGCCCTTCCTGCTGACCAGCAGACCATCAGCTCATCCAGATACTAGTTCAATGCTCAGGCAGCAGAGTGGTGACTGAGGGAGACAGATAGTGTCTTCTCCTGCTAGATTAATCACATAATTGTCTGTCAAATTACTCAACTTTCGTCCACTGGCACTGGAACTGAGACTGTCTCTATTCCTGCCAAAGAGTATTCCCCTATCTTTGGCTGTATTTTAGGCTTTTCCAACTTGTGCAGGCTATCTCTGCCTATTATTTTTCTGACATCATACATTCTGCTGTCAGTAATCCTGCAACACACAAATAATTTGTTTTTTATGTCTGTAATTTATGCTCCAGAGTTGAGTAAATTGCTGCACTTCAGACCCAATCCAAAGTCTAATTAAGTCATTGGAAACATTCCAGTTGACTTCACTAGGCTTTACATCAGGCCCATAAGTAGTACTTGCCTGCCACTGAGTCAGAACTTATAAAAGACAAACAAAGCAGAACACTTTTTTACCATTCGTAGTCAGAAAATGCCAAGGTAAGGAAAAATAGCAAAAAAGAATCAGACTGTAGTTTAAATTGCAACTCTTTCAGCTGCTAGTCCTAAATAGTGCTTCATTCAATAAGAAACCAGTAAAAAAACTACTTAAGCATCACTGCATTAAAGGATTTATGAAGATGTTTCTTTTATTTATATCTGGGTTTGTTTCTTGTGTTTTAAATGCCTATTTAGTGGATTCTACATCATGCTAACGTGAGTAAAGCTCTTGTGATTGCTAAATGTTACTTTTATTTTCAAAGTCTCATTTTATGTTATGGGCAGCGAAGTGCTGCAGCTAACACCAAATGTGTGACTTGCTTGATGAACAAGAAAAATTAAAAAGATAAGAAAAAAACCCAGTTTTTCTTATTTCTTCTACAGAATCCGGGTAGCACTGTGAGAAACAGGGACTCTTACTCCTCCTAGTAATGCTAACAATTGTGCAAACTGTTAAACCTCTCTTGAAAAAGCTGAACTTGAAATGTTTAAAAGAAAATACCCACCACACTGATTTTTCCCCAGAGATGCAGCAGATTCTGTAAGGTAAACAAGCTGTAGCACTGTGCTGTGGGTGCAGGTGGCTAATTAGTGCTCATCCCTATCTTTAATCTCAGGGGAAGGGAGAAAGCCTTTTAAATCTCTCTATCAAAAATGGATGTAGTCAAGCTTGAAAGGAGGCCATGACAAGCTGACTGTAGAAGCTGTATGAACAGTTAATTCAATTAGATCGTTAATGCAAATATCTTTGGAATACAGTTGCATTTGCATATCCCTCAGCTAGGACTTAAGTCAACATTTTTAGTACATTTTTCATCATCCACTGAAATTAAATTTGTGAAATATTTGTGAAATGTAACTTCAGGATCTAGAAAACAACAGATTAAAATACCATTTATGAACTAAATGAAAAAGAAGATTAACCGAGTTTTAGGGTGCCAGGGAAGAATCTGAAGAACCTGCCAGAATCCAAAGAGCTGGATTCTCATAATTCTAAACAAGTCATATAAGGTCAGATTCACAGATTTAATTAGGTATCTAATTTCCTTTGGGCTTCTTAGTGATGTTATAAGGATCTGGTTTCTAGCTTTGCAGGTCTTGGTTCTGTGGATGTTTCTCCCAACAGCATGTCCTCAAAAACAGAAAAAAAAGAGGACAGGAGGAGGAGAGCTTTTAAAGTTGGATCAGCTCTCTGATCTGGTTTATTATTCAGCTCCACAGACAATCGCAGTAGAACAAACAGGGCGTGGGCACAGGCGTGGAAGTGATCAGGGATGAGGAAAGGGGGCTGGAAGCACTTAGCTCTGCCAGTGTGAGAAGTGGCCTTGGAACCAGAGAGCCTCATTTCCTCAGGCCTCATCTACACTACAAAGTTTTCCAAGCAAAGCTGCCTCGTGTTCCCACACGAGTTTGTAAGCTGGCAAAACATAACCCTTACTCTGGGTAAAACTTCCCAAACCGCAGCAGCCCTCAGCCACCAACCACTCTGCTCATGACATAGCAGCAGTGGCATCCAGGAGCTCCTGCCCCTGCTCAGAGCAAACATTTTTTCAAAGTCATTTTCTATATAGGAGTGAATATCTAACAGGTTTTCTGAGAGATGATGGTAAAGCATTCTGATTATATAAAGATAATACCTACTGCTATTTTGTTCCATTTTTCTATGGAAGTGAGCCCTTTGCAGTCAGACTGTTACTGGTAGTACACTGTGATAATCTTTAAATGCTTTGTGTCAGGAAAATCTGCCATTTAAAGACAACTTGTAAATCACAGTTATCAAGTATGAAATACCCAAGTAGAAAAAAGAGAAAACATCTTCCATTCTGTTCACATCTGGGAATGAGAGGAACGAGAGGAAAACAGAATTTTCTCTCTGTGAGCAGGTTTCCAGAATTTAATTTAATTGCATTTGGGAGACTCGTCTATTGGTGTTGTAGCACTTACACTGCATGGTGACTGATACTGCATTGCTTGGTAACTGTTTGGACAGGAAAAACAGTATAGTCCAGAAGCAGAAACACATGCAGTAAGCCAGCTTGGTGCACACAGCAGCAGGAAATCCTTGTGAATGCAACAAGTGCACGAGATAGATACCACAGCAAAGAAGCCAAAACCAGGGTAAATATTTTGTGCTGATTTCCTTACGCAAGATACTTGGATCAGTTGCACTCTCCTGTGTTTAAGCCAACAACATGTTTCTTTTCTAAGAACACTGACAGTGGCAAGTGGTTATGCAAGGAGGTCCTCACCAGGGAAAGCAGCGGAACTGAATGAAAAGTCTGTTCCTGTTTCTCACCTCAATATTCAATCAAATACACTAAATGGAGAGAATGGGTTTATTTTTTAAACTTTATTAGCTCTCTGAAGAATGTCTGCTGCACAAATAGGACGACTGCATTTTGAAACTGGTATTTTTTTGCTACATCAGTTCAGTTCTAGAAATGCTCGGTAAGTTTTGCAGAGGAGCATTCTAAGTCCCCACAATATCCTTATTTAGTGGAAACTTGAAAAGCTAGGCCATGACATACAAATGTGTATGTCTGTACTAATATAGGCTAGGCTAAGGCTTTTACAAACTATTGACAGTAATTCTCATTCTGATGGCAGGTGCTGAGAACTTTGTGGAACAACAGTCTGATTTGGAAAAATAAGACCAAAATATGCATAATTTCAAAATTAGGAAGGCTTCTGCTCTTGACTTACCTTATTACCCTTCTTTATGCAGTAGTATCAGTAAACACACTATCATGATAAAATCTCAATCACAGCGAATGTGGTTTTCTCCTCATCCTTGACTATACCTATATAAACCATTATTATCAAAAGCACAGAAAAAGCTAGGAAATCTTTTCATATTTCTTCACTGACTCCATCCTCATCAAAACATGTTATTGCTGTAATCTGAACATAATTCTCCCTGAGATCATAACTTCTGGCAATTTTAAGTTTAATATCAAGACCTCTTTTACACATTAATCAGATTGATCCTTTATTTCAACTAAAATTCCTCATTCTGTGATTCTGTGATTATACAGATTTAAAAACCTTTTTTCTTAAAAATCTCCTTAAAAATCTTTTATAAATTAAAATAGCTAGTGCTGATAGATATGGGATGTAACACTATGGAATAACTATTTTATATGAAGAAAAGAGATAGAAATAATGAACAAGCAATTCAACCCTGCAGCACTAGCTCTTCTTTGCAATCAAATGCATCTTTACCTATACTTTCAAACACCACTTTTATCTAGACTCTGCAAAATTTGAAAATAACGTAACTTTAGACTGAGAAATGTTGTCCCTGTCAGCTGTAGTGAGAATAATGTACAGGAAAAGGTGATGTAATGATCGTATCACTTACATTATTCTCTCCCTAATGAATAATCTTCCACACTAAGGATGAGCTCACTTACTATTATTGGAGCCACATCTGTTGGCCACAGCACACTACTGAATGTAGCAGAGTTTGGATGCTGTATAATCTGCCCATAGCTAACACTTTTCATTGGAATTGCAAAATCATTATATGCACTACATATGGAGTAAATTTTTCTCATGAGGAATCCGACAGAATCAAAGAGACAAAGCTTTTATTCGCAGCAGTTGTACTTGGGATTCACACACTTCCTTAGCGCAGCTATGTCTTTCTTTGAAAACCAGTCTCAGACCATTATTAGTTTGAAACATCTAAAACATGTGATGAATGTTTTCTGTTCTTATTTCAGCCAGAGCTCACATGATTAGTATAGTAGTCTAAGTTTGATTTCAAACTAAGGATAGAAAATCTTCTCTATTTCCATTCCTATTCCTATTTGTACCTTCAGTGCAGACAGTCTGTGTGCTCAGTTGTGCAACTGTGTAACTGACTTATGTAATGTGCTTTCTGTAAATGATGAATCATATTCTTATTTATACCTGGTAATATGAGTACGGCTGGGAGTCAATTTGGAACTCAAGAAATAACATAATTAGAGCCACTGAGTAATGTAATTCAGTATTACAAATGTCTTGAATACACAAGCTTTTATTAATATTAATGAAGCAGGAATGGACAAGGAAGAACACAGTGTGTGTAGAAAGTCTAAAATAAATAGTCTTTCCCATAGAATAGGCACATTCCCTTATGTTGTTCTCTCCTTGAATCTAATCCAATAATTGTACTGGGCTGGAAGAAGTACTGGGAACATTTTAGGCTGCAATTCAGGGAAGGGTTAAGCATGTGTTTAAAATGACACGTGTTTCTATGTGTTTCGCTGAGTGCAGTACTAGGAGCTCAGAACAGGAACAGAACTAGGAACAGAACTAGGAACAGAACAGACCAGATTCCCTTTTTGTGGTGGCAGTGTGTGTCTGTGGGAGCAGTGTTTCTATGGATAACTGTAAATTTCTCATTTAAGTAGGAATAAAGTTTTCTCATTTCAGTGTTTTGTCTCTGTGCTCATAAAACCGGTTAAGAGAAGTCAACTTTCATAAAATTTTTTCAACTAAAAATATATCAAGGATTTCAAAGGAAACTTCAAAACCATTCTTCTTCCAAATATGGTCCTAACACTGGGATCTTCCCCCTTAGCTAAACAACCTGTCATCACAAATCCCAAACTAGACTTATATATGTGTGCCCCCATGTACACAGGCAAACCCTTGTGTAAACAGTAGTTGCACCGTTTCAGATTTGAGAAGTTTACCTCCAGGGGTAGTGACGGCCCCCTCAGGCTCTCCCACGCTGACACCGATGTCCCCATTCTCACAATAACTGACCCAGCTCCCAGCCCACCCTGACTTTTCCATAGTACTCTGCTCCCAGTGTCCCCTCACAGAATGAGCCAGTGCTGTCTCTGTGTGTGTAGATGAAGTGGGTGAGTTGCTGGCCTGATCTGTGGCCCAGATATGCGGCTCTGGAGAGAGTTCTTCCCAGGTGACCTCTGCTGGAAGCCGGAGCACCTTGTCACATTTGTGCTGAGGTCTGCACCAGCCTCAGCACTTGCCCGGCTGGACTGTGCTAACAGAAAAGTTCCAAGTTTGGATTCAGCCTAGGAGATACCATGGCTCCTTGAGGACTGTCATCTGTCCCTGTGTTTATCTGTGGGAATGAAGCACCAACAACTGGCATTACTGGAAGCTGAGCCACTCACTGTGAGAAAGACATTGAGGGGCTGGAGTGAGTCCAGGGAACGGCAACAGAGCTGGTGAAGGGTCTGGAGCACAGGTCTGATGAGAAAAAACTGAGGGAGCTGGGGGTGTTTAGCCTGGAGAAAACGAGGCTCAGGGGTGACCTTAGGACTCTACAACTGCCTGAGAGGATTTGGGAGCTAGGTAGGGGTTGGCCTCTTCTCCCAAAGAACAAACAACAGGACGAGAGGAAACAGCCTCAGGTTGTGTCAGAGGAGGCTGAGGTTGGACATCAGGAAAAATTTCTTCCCCAAAAGGGTGGTGGCAGTGGTTCCAGGCAGTGGAATAGGCTGCCCAGGAAAGTAGTGGAAGTGTCCCTGGAAGTGTTCAAAAAACACATGGATGTGCCACTTAGGGACATTTTTTAGTGATGGACTTGGCAGTGCTGGGTTAACAGTGGGACTGGATGATCTTAGAGGTCTTTTCCAACATTATCAATTCTGTGATTCTCTGATCCTACGTGTAGAGATTCTCATTTGCTTATTAAAATTTGAAATGGACTCATTGCAATGCAGTGACATTATGTCTTCCTCTCTTATGCTTAACTGGACATCTTTCTTCTATCAGTTCCATCACAAAACATTTTAAACTTTAATTTTTGGGATATGAATTTTTCTTCTAGATTTACTAACTGGAGCCTACAATGCTTGCCTTGACACATTTCATAAACATTTTTTATGTTCTGTTTCTATTAGCTCTCTTTCTCCTAGCTGTCTCCTCACCATTTCCTTTGAGAGGCATCAAGATTGTTCCTCTGCCCTGTTTCAAGACCTGAATAATTCTACAAAATTAATGCATGATGTCAAGTATGGGTAGAAATAAGCCATTATGTCCCTCATCACTATATTAGTCATTGATTTATTCAGCTCACTCTCAACCTTCATACAAATATATCACATCTTATAAAACTTCTGTCTGTTGCTATTTTTAGTGGATAAACATCAGCCAACAAAATAAACATTTCCATTCCATAGTATGAGTTAGAATGAAGGAAAATATATTTGGTTCCTCCTATTAATTTCAGTTGTCCACGTGGCTTTTCTCTCAGTGTTTGTGTCTAGTCTTTGCTTGCGTAGACATATTTCTATAAATTCCAGAACAGGTCAGTTTTATTCTGTGCAGTGCAACACCAAGTGAAAGCATCAGCCCCTAAACTGACAAGCGAGTGAGTAATTTTCCTCTCTCCCAGCCTGCAAAATATCCAGAAGTATATATGTATATATGTGTATTTTTTAGCTACAATGTACTTCTTCAGGGAACGTGAAATTTCTATAATTGTGGCAATGGGCACAGTAAAACAAGAGTACAGATGATTACAGTTTGCACAAAGTGAATGGAAGTTTGTTTTCCCATAGAGCAGCAGGTAAGAAAAACACATAAAACCTCTTTGTTGAAAAGGGACGATGTTTCCACATCTCTTACAAAAAGCACTTGTTTCCCAGATTTTCTTAGTTTCACTAAAAAATCAGACCTAAGAAGAGTGAATTGAATGCAAAATAGAACTAAAACTATTTACAGTAAAGTAAACAGTAAAAGAGTAGAAGTAGAGTGTTCAGAGACACTGGTCAGGCTGCTTTTGTACCCTTCACTCCTGCTTCAGCATTTACTACCATGCCTCATTTCCCCTCTCAAAGCTGAATTGTCTGCAGCAATCCTTGAAAGGGATTTTTCTCCTTGATTTGAAATTTTTGAGTCAATGCTTAATAAACTGGTGAATGACTTGCAAGAACCATGTGATGAGAACGTGCTTCCTTAGGAGCATCTGACATTGAAGTATCTGACATGCAACCTGGAGTAATTTGTCTTTTTAGAAGATTGCTTACTGCCTCTTATGCTATATAGTAAAACACAGTCCAAATAAGAAGATAAGTCATTGGAATTCTGGTGTTGCTATAAAAAGAGAAGTTCTTTAAAGCATAAAAATTATGAGTTCAGCTTTTTTTTTTTCCAGTCAGGACCCATCTTAGTTTCTGAAGTAAATCTAAATAGTTTCGTTTGAAAATCAGATTGAAAACCTCAATATCTTGCATGACTTCAGAGCTCTCTTGTTTCATTTGGGTTCAACATACTGTGTTGGTCTGAAAACAAACNTCTGTGTTCATGTTTCAGCACTCACAGTACTCAGGATAAATCAGTACTTAACACATGAAGTGTCTTCACGGTTAATGTTAAAAGGCAGATACTTCTGGGCTTAATCATGGTTACTGGTTATCAGTGCAGAGCAAAACTGTGGGACAGCTATGAGAGAAGCGAAGTTCAGCTCAATGGAATACAGTTATCCAGGCCGGATTTTCCCTGTTCATCTTCCATTTCAATCACAGAGTGCTACAAGATGTCTCTTTTCCTGGTGTGGAACCAGTTGTATCCTGCTTACGTACATGGAATCCATTGGACTAGGACACAAGGGATACAGTGTCCAGCTCAGTCATGCAATGGTATTCATCATAAAGAAATTAAAACGTGTCAGAGAGAGAAACACGATTTTCTCAACAATCTCTCTAGGGCACCTAAGAAACATTGCAAATCATCCCACCATGTTTTCTCTGTGCCATATGGACTTCTTGACTTAATGCCACTAATAGGAATATACAAGAAGATAAATTCTAAGAAGCAAAATAGCAAACACCTAATGAGATATTTCACAACAACAGAACAACCCACTGCATACCATTCTACAAGCTAAAAATTATCACATCTCTAATTTCAATAATTTTTTCAAATTGTGCAATAATACAGAAGTAGATTTAATTTCCAAATTAAGTCACTTATTAGAACAGATGGTTTCACACACAAAAGCTGTGAGTGAATATTAGCTTTGAGTTCTACTTTTTCAAGTGCTTTGAGATTCATCACTAATGTATGAATTGTAGAGAGGAAGTTTTATAGATTTTATTTAGTCTAATGCATAAATTTGTGCTTGATTCTTAAGTTCACTACAAGTAAACATCCATTTGCCATCTGTGAGAACAAATGTTTCAAGTATCAGAAACTTAGCTGTCATTTTAGCTGTATGATACACAGCTAAACCTGATACACCAAAAATACAAATATTGTAACTACTGTTAAAATTCCTTGTATTACAGATAAATAATCTGGTGTGCTTTCCTATTTATATTATATATTCTGATAATTGGAAACTTAAATATATACATTTCAGTCATTTTTTTCATTTTCTGTCCTTTTTATTGTAACTCTTTACTTCTGACTGAGGATTTTTGAAGCCAATAGCACTAAAATCCATGCAGCTACTGAAAATGTTCTCCTCTCTCCAGCTGCAAAGCTTGCTGGCTAATGCCAGAGAATTAATAAATCATGTAAAATGGACAGTTGAGGAACAACTTGACAGCTTAGGAAGCACTGTCAGCCCCTCTTCCCATGGGTTCTCTATTGATGTCTACTCCAGTGGCCCACCTCAGGGCTCTCACCAGATGTGATCAGCCGGATTTCCCACTCAAGGCAGTGGGGACACAGAGAGCCCATTCATCCCTCTGCACTGTGCATGGGCAACTCCCACCCCCGTAAGCAGATCCCCAGGCAGCTCAGAGCCCCATCTGGTAGCCATTCGGATCATGTGAACCCAAATATTATTTGAAACTACTTCTTTCTTCGTTCACTAGGCCCCATTGTTGTGATGAGACATCACGGCTGATGTGAAGCCCAGATTATTTCATGTTACAGCATTAGCAGCAAACAGTATTGTGAACTTCTTCCAGCCTTCTCAGAAGCTTGAAGGATGCTTGAATGTGGAAGCTGTCGAATTTCATCAAAAGTTTAGATAAATGGATAGATACAAGTATCTGTAAGATAATTTATTTCAAAAACATCTAGGAAAGGAACTGGATAATTATTAACCACTTAGGCTACCATCATCAAACATAGCTGGCAGTGAAAGGCATCTAAATTGTAGTTCTATCCTGGTGTTTGATGGGTTATACCAGATTATGAACAGAAGAGATATTTCCATCCCTGGGCAGCAGTATCTTCCACCTCTCATTTTACAAATTGATACTGTATTATAGATTACAATAAATGGGAGAAACCAAGCAGATTTTCTAGATACTTCTCTTCCTGTCACTGCCTGTAAATTATGGTACATTATGTAGCATTTAAACTTACTTACGTAATGCCAAGTTCCCCCAAATTTTAATCAATTTGTCAATGAGATTGCTGTAGAAATAGATCTGAAAACAGGAAAAAGTATGATACAATCAGAAGAGAAATGAGTCATATTTGCTGCCCTGAGGTCTAGGCTGACCTATTGACACTGTACACTCAAAGATCTTAATTAGCTGGTCAGTTGTAAAATGCATCTCTTGGTACATGTGGAGTCTTCCAGCTGTGCACACAAAAGGATTAGATCAGCCTAATTTGGTTATGAAATCAAAGGGTGGGATTTTTAAGTAAGAATTGTAACTAAAGTTTAACTAGAATGACTTGGATTTTAAAAACGAGACTTTGTAGCTACAGAGAAAATTATAGTAGTCCTACGTGAAGTCAGAGAAACAAACGCCTTCTTTAAAAAAAACGGTGAAGTGACGACCAGAAATTAGGGTTTACCAATTCAGAATTTACCTACCTTAGATCTTGCATCTCAACCCAGGAAAATCTTCAGCTATCCAAGTCCACTATAGGACCCATAGGTAACAGGAGTCTCCTTACAGACAAGGAAAGCCCTAGTCTGCCTGCATAAATGCCAAGAACAAGTCCTGAAATGTGTAACTTGAAATCGGAGCTGTCACCACCAAGTTTCTCCATGAAAACACCTAACTTCAATTCATTCTCTGAATACAATCTCGACAAGTCTGCCTTTCACTGTGAGGGAGATCTTGAGCTAGAAGTATCCTGTTATCAGATGCAGCTCAGTGCAATAGAAAGCCAGTAAAAATGCATGAGGTTTGCATCAAAACTAATGCAAAAGCTCTTAGGATGATATTCCAATATAGCCGACTCCCCATCTCAATTTTGATGTCAAATTTCATTAATTCAACCCTATCCCAATCCTAAACTGTGGATGCTTTCCCATGGTGCCTCAGTAAAGTCTATATCGTATATGACACAGTCTTGTATACTCAAAGACTTAAAAGTCAGGATTAAGAAGTGGTTGGCTCTTAGACCTTTAAATATACAAGAGTGTTTCAGAGCACTCTACTAAACTGCTGTGAAACTTCAAGCACAACTAAACCCTGTTACACTTGACTACTGCTGGTGCACTTTAATAATAGGCCACCAGAATCCTCAAGTATGGTGCCAGGATCACTTGCACTAACCTAAACTCAGGGGTGGTGCCAAAAGGAAAGATCCTACTCTGCCGCAAGGTGTGCATTTCCACAGCCTCCCTGAGGCTTGGCATAGGCATTTGAGCAGCCAGGAAACAGGCCAGATGACAAAATTGATGTGGCTTAAAACCATGTCATGAGAAGAAAAGAATCCATCACAGGAAAGTGAGGTGGAGTAGAACCATTTCTTGGATCATAAAATGATCATTTGGGCTTTTTAAGCTACAGGCTGGGAAATTTCCCAGCAGAAAAGGGCCTGTGGGTACTCAACAGCCCCTCACCATGATCCATGGTGTGCCCAGGTGGCCAAGAAGGCCAATGGCATCAGCAATAGTGTGGCCAGTGGGACCAGGGCAGTGATTGTCTCTCTGTACTGGGCACTGGTGAGGCCAAACCTCAAGTGCTGCATTGAGTTCTGATCTCTGACTAAAGAAAGACATTGAGGTGCTGGAGTGTGTCCAGAGAATGGCAGTGGAGCTGGGGAAGGGTCTGGAGCACAGGTCTGATGATGAAGGGAGTCACAGAAGTCTCCTGTGTGGAACAATGAGCAATGGCATGTGAATAGATTTTTATTTCGAGAATGTTGTTGCAACATAAACTTGTTTTAAAAGGCAGTGTAAATAAAACAGTACTATGCAGGGGCCTATAAAAGTGTAATTCACAGGACATATATTTCATTTGAGTTAATGTAAAAAGTAATCTGCAGTGTTAGGCCATAAATGAAAATGAACCTATACTTTTGTCTCCAACTACTCCCAACACCAGAATATGAGACCCTTTGGCAGAGGCCTATGCAAAGTATAATCTCTCCTCAAAAAAGCTCAAGATAGTGATAGTGGGAACCCTACAAGCCAACAGTGGGAATAGACTCATCAGTATTTGTGTGGGCACACACAAAGTCTGTCTGTGCTAAGCTTGGCTCAAGCCACTGCTATGAGTCACTCACAAATTTAAACAAAAAGTGTTGTGGAAGATTAAACAGAGACTGAATAAGGAGCTCGCAGTCTTCACCATGTGTATTTAAGATCCTGTTCATTTTACTACAGATTGACAACATGAACAAAACAAGGGAGCATTTAACAAGTGTTGAAGACAAACGCCTTCAGTGTTCCAGGTTTTGCCTCGTTCTCCATTCTGCTCCCTGCAGCAAACTGAAGGTGTCTAAAATAATTTGTTTAAAATAAGTGTTTTCTCATCAAAAACTCTCTTCATCTTTCAATGCAGCTAGCTATGTTGGTGTAGTAGAGAACAAAATTTAAGATGTGTTGTTCGGAATGCTTATTGACAAATATTTTGAAAATTTAAGTCTTTTGTCATCTCTCTTTCTTCCTTACTGAGGAAAGAAGAATTTTGAGAAGGGATATCTTCAGGTTTGTAGGTGGAAAGACAGTAAGATGGGGCATTTCTGTCAGCTTTATATAGACCAAAGAGGTAGAAAGCAATAGCAAGTGGTACAATAGCTGTGCTATTCTGTTACTTTACCAGCAAGTACTGGTAGTTTCTGAAGAATGCAGGAAAAAAAGGATTGATTCCTCACCATTCCTATTCTGGTTTTATAGATCTCTGATGTTCAAGGCCTGATACTCATTTTTCAGAAATGGAGGCTTTCTAGGTATCTAGAATAGATATTATTAAAAAATAAATACAGTTTAATATAGTAGAAAAAGGATCCTATCTTCCTTGCCTTTAAGGTGACTGTCTAGTTAAGTTTGTCCTTACACTGTGGACGTTTGTCAGCTGCCCCTCGGAAAGCAACAAATGCAGGAGATCATTCCATTATCTTGTACATTAAATTACATTCTAGTTAGCTGAGATGTGACACCACCAGTGTACTGCAGCACATAATTCAATCTGATTTCATTTTTCTCATCTTTGTGCGCCACTTGTAAAATCCAGATGTATTGCCAAGCTCTTCAAACACATTTCCAGCAGCAACATGAGCTGAACAAGAGCCTCTCATTCCTTGACAGCCTCCTCAGGCAGCTGCGTGGGTGGCTTTGGAGTTTCTTTGTGGTCTTTCATGTGGTTGAGTTGCTGATGGGCTGTTTCGTCTGCTTTGCCCTCCTGGGTATCAGTTCCCTTTGATTTTGAGGAATTTACACATCTTTATCCATCTGAGAATACAGTTCTGTGTAAAACTCTTCTGAATTATGCAGAATCTACTTCTTTGTAAGAAAAGTGTATCTTCTAAATCCATGACCTGGATTACAGTTGGATTGCATAAAACCTCGAAATCTGACATTGAACATTTGATTTAAATTATTTATTTATCTGTTATAACAACAGGCACCCTCAAAAAGCACAACCAAATTATAGCTTATGAAATATCAACAGAGAAACAGGAAATAGAAATTAAATGTTTTCCTGCAAAGTTTCTCGAGCTAAATTTTGTGACTGCTGTACCCAAACAAATCATGTTTAAGAGATGTTGTTGTGTAGAAACTGAATGGCACTGAATTGTGATTTTAAACGGATTCCCAAATATTTTAAAAAACTGTCGAAATTTTATGAGTTCTCTTGTTCTTCATTTTTTTTTTTGACTGGCTGCAGCTCCTATCTGTGATCCCAAGAGTTTAGGGGTACCGTTCCTCTCTACCTGTCTCCAAAATAGCACCGTATGTAATCACATTCCGTCTTACATTTGCTCCTTCCCTACACATAATAGATAACACAGAGTTAAACCGCGTGGTTAATATGCTAATGAAGATTTTAAAAAATAGTTCAAGATTGGTCCTGGGCTCCTGAAAATCTTTGCTTTGAACTGCCGAAGTGTGACAAACTGTTAGATGTAAGATCTTGGAGTGTTTGTCACCACCTGATAGCCTGTTACCGAGCTGGGCACTGGTTTTTTCCCCTGAGGGTGGCTGTTTGTTAGGGAAGTTTTATCACAGCAGGGTTCCTGACACAACAATGTTTACCGTGCAGCAGGAACAAATAAGTGCTCCTGGCATCTGCAGATAAATATGGAGAATTCGAACAGCGATGACAGAAGGAGAATGTATTTATGATAGCTCAGCTAATTAGTATGATTAAATTAGAAACAGATGGGATAAACTGCAGCATACAGTCTAGTGTTCTTGCTTGACTCTGAGTTATTTTCGTTCACATGATATTCTGAGTGAAATGGAAGAAGCATCTAGACTGAACACAGCACACTGTTGTAGTAAGTAGGATGACATAGTAAATCTTTTCACCACTAACTCCTAGGCTATATTGTTCTAAGTCTTTATGATCTAGCTCCCTGTACTATCTGAAGCTCCCTGACAATACAAATGGTAGCAGTGAGCATGAGAATATGTTTATTTCTCCCTGACAGACTTGCTCTTTTGCATCAGCAAAACTTTATTTTGGTGGTCTGTTAAAATTACGATCGCATAAAGTGGTTTATATTCCAAGTATAAATTTTCAATATACTGTTTTTAAAAGAAAAACTCACAGTAAAAGAAGAAGTCCTACAGAACTGGAATTGTAAATGACCACATGACACATCTCTGCCATAATAATGACAGGGCTGGTTCTGTCCATCCATTAACTGCATAAACTGGAATTTATTGAAAGGGTTGCAGCAAAAATGGTGGGTTGCAGGTCTGCTTTGATGTGCCAGTGAAATCAAGGCTCATCCCTCTTCACACCATGGAAAAGTTTGTCTGGTTAAGGTGAGTACAGGTGAGAGCTACCTAGAGATAAGCCTGGGGCAGTGCTGGCCCATGGGAAGCAGGCAAAGCTAAGGTGAGAATTGTGTCTGTTTCTGTTACAGACGATACAGAGCTGCCATTTTCGTTCTCCTTGGGAGTAGTTTGACCTTTTGACCAAATCTATCAACCAAATCTATGATAAAACACTGTTGAGCTGAGCATGGCCATTATAATTTGCTGCTTGGTAGGCATGTTCTCTTTTCCTTTCATGGAGCAGTGAAGAGACCAGGGAGGAAAAATGGGATCCAGAACTCATTTCTCTGTGTGAAAGTTCCTCTCAGTGCTTCGTCTGATAAATAAAGCAGTTTGTACTCTGCCCACCCACCTTGTAGAAGGGAAGTGCCTTGAGCCACTCTCTGAGCCTAAAAGAGGTGAGGCATGGATGAGAATAACAGACTCATCAGCTGCTACACCAAAAAATGAAAAGTAGAAATTTTATACTACAGTGGTTCTGCCTGTATTGATGATAATTTCACCATTTACCAGACAGACTGGTAAGAGAACTTTACTTTTCAGTAGCGGTGCAAGGTAATTGGATTTGGATCTGTCAAATCATGGCTACGCGAGATGTTTGAACACACCATCTGAGTCTATATTTTTCAATCTGTTGCGGTGTTTTTTCAGGCAGATGTTGTAAATTAGCTGTAAAAATATTAAAGGCAGGCAAAAAATCCCTTCTGGTAGTTTTGAGCGTGATGTGGAATCCACACAGACTTGCTCACACAGACACTGAAACTGATATGACTCAGCAAAGATCCTGAAGTAACTTGAAATGATTTTCTGCTGCCATTTGCCCACTTCTTGGCTTACAGCCTCAGCCACACATCTTATTAGCTTCCCAGAAATCTGTGAAGTATAGAGCTCTGATGCTTTCCCTCAGCCACAAAGAGACGTAAGTGCTTTAACCATTAGTCTCCTTTAGCACACCAAATAAATACAGTCTAGTGGGTTTGAATTAGGAGACTTGTCAATATAGAGTTGCAGCACCTTGGCAGTCACAGTTTAGAAGTAAAATTCCTATGATGCTCATAAAGGAACTTCAAGGAAGCCAAAATTTTGCTCTGTCTTTTAAACAAACTTGACTAATTCACTGGTGAGTTATCAAGAGTTGCTTGTCGAATGCATAAAATATTGTCTCCAGTTATGGTAAAATATGCACGCTATTTTAATCAATATTGAAAGCAGTTATCGAGAGGATTTTGACTGTATCTGCTGACAGATAAATGTGCATGAATAATGTACACAGCTATGCTTTTACTGCTCTGCCAGCTTTCTCTTCTGTGAGCATAGATGCCGCTAATACCAAGTTGCTGTACAGAAAGCAGGTTTTTGCTCCTATTGTCCTGAATTGCTTATATATAAAAGTCTAATAAGCACAGTCCAAGTCATGGTCTTCTACTCAGCAGCTGCATCGGTGTGGCCATATTGTTAAGGAATTGAGTTTGAGGTCTGTTTGAGGTTACTGATAAAGTAACACAAATTTGTTTCCAGCCTGATACCTGCTGGCACAGAAAGTGTGTGATATCTGGTGATAATCTGCTCCGAAACATCAAATTCCCTTCCCCTCTGTCCTCGCAGTAAATTGCTGGCAGGCTTTCTTGGTGCTCTCCTTAAAGTAGAAGAGCTGCAAGTATTTAAAAAAATACTTATTCTTGAGGGAAAATAGATTCTGAAAAACAGGGAGTCCATGAGCATAAAGCTGCTATTTGAAAGCACTTTGCCTCACCGTCTGTGTGCGTCCCAGCAGTGTGAGGAGAGGCGGGCTGCTGTGTGTCAGCAGTTTACCTCATCAGGAACCCAATACTAGGGGCTATTTATTGGCCTTACTTTCAGAGCAGTGATCAGGACACGGCTCTCAGCACTTTTTATAGTTGTGGGTGGAACGACAGAGCTGCTGCTGTGAGGGAAGCCCAGTAAGTATTTCTGAAACGATCTCTTATCTCTATAAAGTGTCTCTTTAAGTTCAGGTTTTAAGGAAGTTGAGCCTTTTACACAGGAACACAAGGTAAATTTTTTTTCTAGCATCAGAGGACAGACTATGTCAGAAGAGAGATGTAACTGGAGTCTAGGAGAGTGCTAAGTGCTTTCATCTTTATAATTGAGGCCTGCTGGTTAGGAGAAAGGAGACAGTGGTAGTGCTGCTTACTAAATGGGCCCTCCTCAAGGATATCAGTCTAGTGCTTTTCTTCAAAATTTGCTTTTTGATTTTTTACTTATGACAGATCTTCCAGGTGTCCTTAACAAAACCAACAATTTCCTTGCTTTCCCTTCTTGTGTGGTAATTACTGAGATTTGAACATGGCTAGAGATGAAGTTTATTCATGTGCTTGGAGCAGATAATCCTTTGAGAAAATGACAATATTTGAGCTAACTGGCAAGTATGTTGTTGTTGCTTGTAACACAGCTGGCAAATTAAATATACCAGTGTGGGTTACTTCACTCAGGATGAGAGGACATAGTCTCAAGGTACACCAGGGGAGATTCAGGTTGGACATAAAGGAGGAATTTCTTCATATAAAGGGTGATCAAGCATTGGAATGAACTGCCCAGGGAGGTGGTGCAATCACCATCCCTGAAGCTGTTTAAGGAAAGTGCCATGGTCTGGTTGACATGTTGGTGTTCAAAGGTTGGACTCGATCTTAGAGGTCTTTTCCAACCTAATTGATTCTGGCATTCTCTGATTCCTTATTATATTTTGCTACTCTGAAAAAGACCTGTAAAAATACATATTTAAGGAGTTCTGTGATAAAAGGAACTATCTTGCAAGTCAGTCTTGGCTAAGAGGAAGAGCTTACTTTAGTGAATGAGACAAATAACTGGAATTCATGACAGAAGGAGCACTTGTGTTAAGCCAGAATTGCTGTATATACGAATAAAGGCATCCATACACTTCCTTCCTTTTAACTGATATCAAACAGTGTGTTGTATGCTAAAGGATGTCTCCTTAGCCATGAAGGCCTAGCTCAGCATTTACAACTCCTAGAAAGCAGGTGGTTATCCCACCAGGATACCTGTGTTGGGTACCCAGACCCTGGGTGGTGTCACTGGAGAACTGGAGCTCTGATCAGGTCACTTTGGTGACAGTGTGAGTGTAACCTGTACCTGATGGGGAGCACTTGCTCAGCCCCCTGCTTAACACCACTGTTGCTATGTCAAGTCTTAGAAAGACCACAAGCCCCACACATTTTGGCTAGCAATACCAACTTTTCCATACAACTACACTTTTTCTATCTCCTTTTTTTTTTTTTTGTGCTTAGTCTACATCGCTTAGAAACTGAATTTTCCATGGAGCTTCTCTATCTTGCAAACATAATGTTTGTTGCACCTGTTTAGGTGTATCATAGATCTGGGTGTATGTTATCTGTGGTTGTAAAACTTACTTTGTCTAGGTACTACAATGTTTTGGGGTTTTTTCTCTTCTGAATAGAGTAGTATATCCTTCTTCAGCTTATCTGCTCTATATACGCCATGTACATAATCTCAGTTTTCTTCCAAGGGACTGCCCTTTCCAGTGCTCTGCACGTCAAGAGATACAAGAATAAGTGGAGATTGATGAGTTACACAAGGTGCAATAACATTTCTTTCTAGCACCTCTTTTAGTGGCTTCCAGCTCCATCCAGATAATCAATGGATAACAAATCTTGTAAAAATACAAACACTGGTAATGTAATTTTTGAAATTTAGAGCCAATACTCAGCCTAGGGTGGCTTGAGGCAGTAGTACACTGTTCCTTAGGTATGCTTCCCAGTTATCAGTATCCTTTATTAATGTTAATTTTTACAGAATGGCTTAAGAATAACAATATACTTGCCATAAAATAAAGATCTGAAGTGTTTATTACAAAAAGAACTACACTGAGGAGAGAGCTACATTGACAAGACTGGAAAATACAGACTTCTGCTTCATATTGTGGTTATTTTCTTTAAACCAGAATAGCTAAGAATTTTCTTAAAACAGTATCTAAATCCTGTAGAGACTGAAATACCACAAAGTGGCTGCAAGAGAGATTTTAGTATAATAGATTATTAGCAATTGCTATTCCTGAGGTTGCATGAAACCGGAAACAAAGTCTAGTGGCTTTTTTAATTGTTTGGAACCAGAAGGGCCAAGGTCTCCTCTTATCCTGCAAACAACCAGTTTCAAAGAATGCTTATCAGTATGAGAAAAGCTATTTATGTGTATATATATATATACATATATATATGTATATGAGTTCCGCATGACACAGCTAAATGACTTGACAGCTATTTCTGTCTCTAGATGTGTGTTTCTGATACCGCTGCTCACTCTCAATAATTGCAAAAATAAGGTTTGGATTATTCTGCAATTTATTCAGTTCAAGAGAAAGATAAGCTGCAGACAGGATTTGCACCCGTGAAGATTGTAGGGTTTGCTTCTCTCTTTTCAAAATAAATTCCCTCACTATCAGGGATGCCAGTTCAGAAAACACTATGAATCTGACTATAAAGTTAAGCATTTTAAATCTAATGTCATTAGCTCCAGTAAATCTGAAACAGGTTTTTTAAATTATTTGCTCAATACGAGACAGAGTTCTCAGCTACATTAAGATTAATATGCTTTTCACTCTGAGCCTTTCTAAGCAGTTAATCCTGTACAAAATCCACTTCCACACTCCTGATAGCTCTTTTTTTTTTTTTTTTTGCTTGTTTGTAAGAGCTTCTTGAGGTTATTTTTAATTCATTTGTGCATCTAAAAATATTGGAATATCTGGTTGGCTATCACAGGTTTAGCCTTACTGCTGAGGTTTGGTTATGCGCCACAGGTAATGGAAACAATACAACCATTCTAGTGTTTGAAAGCTTAGTACCTTTGAATATGTTCCCAAGTACAGCAGGAGTTTATACCTAGCTGTGGCATTGGCATCTGCTACTACTTTCTCTCTATTTCATTTTTTCAAAACCGGTGAAGACAAATATTTATGAAAGAGATAAAACTTGTTTGTTAGTCACAGAAATTCTGGTATAAATATGTCTGTGGCCTCTGAGAAGAATATATATATATATATATATATATATATATATATAGAAGAACAGGAGCATTTCATTTCTTTATTAGGTATTTTTCTGTTTATTTTATCTCTTCAACCCTTAACTTAATCATGTGGCTTTTAAAACCCATTTTCTATATGGTGTTAGAAAGAATAAACCCTGTAGGTTAAAGTCCAACATGTTCACTTTCCTCAATAAGCAGTAAAAAATTTTGTTATGTCCCAGCTAAAACTGGTAACTGCAGCAGTGATAAGGTCTTTAACAATACTGATATTTTAATCGATACTGATAGGATTCAAGGCCAACACACAACAGTGACTTCGCAAACTTCTTCAGATATTTCTGTACATGGACCTTGTACAGGCACAGATGGTTCCTCTTTAATTGTTGATAACAGTTTAGATCAGCCTCCCTATTTGCAGATTCACAAAACATTCCTTATGGCTGTGCAGCTCTCTGCCCAGCAAACTTTCATTTGCTGGTTTTAATTCCTTATCTCTCTATGACCCTCTGGAAGCCACCCAGAGACATCTTGAATTCCACAAGTTCCTGCATTTTTGTGGCTCAGCAGCTAAAAATTGTTCAAGGTTCTAGGCCTATTCAGAGACCTGCTTAAAAAACTGTCCGAAAGATTGAGTTATTGTGAAAGTCTGTACTCTTTCACACATGCACAGACACAATCACTTTATTTTCAGTATAAAACGTTAATGGAAGTTTATCAAAGTTCTATTAATTCTTTAGCTGCTTCAAATGTGAAGAGGAAAATCTATGAATGTTTTCCATTTTATATTCTCTCGGTTTTAATCTGCGTTTAAAACTAATAGGTTTTCAGAAGGGCTTTCATGTTTTTAAAGAAGTTGAAATAAAATTCTGCTAACACAAATGAAAATATTTCATACTGCTCTAGCTTGTGCTGGGATTTGAGAGGCTGAAACCATGATTTTCCCACAGATTTTGAAGTGACCCGGACAGCAATGAAACTGCCTATGGCTCTGAAAATCATGTTTCATGCTTGCCTGCCTAGTGTTGTTGGCCAGAATAGCTCTTCAGAATAATTGTGCATATGTGTACTGTCATCCAAAATAAATCAATGATTTTGTGGAATAAAAATGTCTCTGCAGGGAGTCATTCCAGGCTGACACCACCATTCCAGAATAGCTGCACTATTCGATTTTCCCGTGCAGTCCTGCAGTGTTGTCCATGCTTTGCCCACGCTTTATCGCCTTGCCTGATTAAAAGCTTCTACTTGCTTGTATAAAGTACATTTTAAAAGGAAGAGAGATATTAATGGAAATTCCCAATCTCTTTTTGCTAGCAACAAATATTAGCTCAAAGCCTAGGTCATTTAAAAACAGTGACATTCTAGAAAGGTGCTTCTCTCTTAACCTCCACCATCACATACAGCGACACTATTTTTGATCAAGCATGTATCAGTTATGTATTGAATGGTTTGGGGAGAAGGGACCTTAAAGATTTTCTAGTTCCTCCCACCCCTGCCATGGGCAGGGATGCCACCCACTAGATTAGATTTCTCAGGGCCCCATCCAACACCTGAACACTTTCAGGGATGGTGCATCCACAATTCTCTGGGCAACCTGTTCCAGTGACACAGCACCCTTTGAGTAAAGAATTTCCTCCTACATCCAGTCTTAAATCTCTGGTCTTTTAGTTTAAAACCATTCCCCCTTGTCCTATCACTATCTACTCATGTAAAAAGCTGCTCTCCATCTGTTTTATAAGCCCCCTTTTAGATACTGGAAGGCTGCAGTGAGGTCACCCCGGAGCCTTCTTCAGGCCGAACAAGCCCAGCTCTCTCAGCCTGTCTTCACAGGAGAGGTGCTCCAGCCCTTTGATCATCTTCATCACCTTCTTCTGGACTCACTCCAAGAGGTCCATGTCCTTCTGATTTTGGGGGACCCAGAGCTGGAAACAGCTTCTGGCACAGATTCTGGACAGTGTTGCTAAAACTCGAGGTTGATGAAGAGCTAGGAAGTAATTTAGAACACACTTAGAGTACCTGAATATAGGAACTGCTCACCTGAAGACAGGCGAATCCATGTAGCCTAACTTCTATTTCGGAGTAGCAGTGGCCAGTCAGAAATGCTTAGGATAAAGACAGTAAGCCAACAGACAGTACTACCTGCTTGTTAATTCTCTGAGCTTTTGTGCCACCACGTTCAAAAGGAGATGGAAATTCAGGTGACCCTTGCAGCAGTGTGCTAGAGCATTCTAAACAGTTCACCCACGTTGCTCCATTCAGATGTTAGGTCAAGGTATGATGTGCCAGGACAAACAGAGTCATTGCGTACTGGATTTGGAAATTCTTTCAGACAGCTGCTATGCCAAGGCCAAACGGAACCTGGTAAGATAAACCTGACTGTTCAAGGTCGAAACCCAGGAAAACAAGGACTCTGTTATTTAGGCCAAGAGCTGGAATGAGGTGGGCTGGTCTAGGGATGTATTCAGTTTTCTGGTCGGTTTGCATCTTGTCGTTTGACAGAGTGTCCAAGAATGTGCAAGGTCTGACTGAGTTTTGTTTTTCTCATAGTCTCAGGACGATGTCTGCAAAGGAGGACCCTGTGGATGTTTAATAATTTTATGCTTCTGCCTTTCCCTGACACATACCTGATAGGCATACCTAGAGAAATATTTTCAGAGTCTTTGTCCTTTGTGCATTCCCTTTCTGCATAAAGCTTTGTAGGAATCTAATTGCCTTGAGACCCCTATGCTTTATCAAATGCAGCTGCGTGGATGCAAAAGATATGCAGGTTGAGAGAAAGATACGCAGAGAGACACCGGGATCATAATGATTTTGTTTCCATTAGGACAAAAATAAAGACAAATTTTATTAGTTATTCTTAAGGAATTCAGTAACTCTTCAGCTTTCCAAAACTCTTATTGATAAAGAGAAAATCTCTTACATATTAGTGCAACAGGCCTGTCCTTTACCTTCTCCAAAATGGGCCTTGTCGCAAAATAATTGCAGCTTATATGCGGAGAGTGGTTCAGCCTGAAACCAGAATTCCATCACTGTGGTAAAACAAGAAGCTCCCATTCTCAGACTGTGCCTTTAGCTTAGTAACCACAGGGAGGGGAGAGATGTATTATTGCTGAGGTGGGAGGTATCAGGATTCCAGCAAGCAGCTGCTCATCTGGAGTACACTCGCTCTGTGTGCATCCGATTGATTCTTCTGCTGTACTTAAATCCTAAGAGTCACAGTGGGTGTGCAGTTAACAAAGAGGGTGTGTGCATGCTGGGAGTTCTACATAGGGGTGCTGGTAGTGCCTTTCAAGGTGTCACCATCATTGACTGTTTACTTTATTTAAGAGAAATGGCTGTGTAGCATGGTCTTAAATTGCAATTCGGGGAGGAAAACATACAGTGTGGAAGACATGTCTAGAAAGCTGTCAATCCTAGTCTTTTTTTAGCCATATAGGTATCTTTTTCATGTATTATTGATTAGATCATATTGGTCTTCGAACTGGATGTGCTGCTGTGGAAGCTTTTTTCATCTGACAGCAAAATCATTACAACTAGCATCAGAGCTATTACCTTTGCTAGTAGTCAAAGTAGGAAGATAAATTATCAGCTGGAAGTAAAGGCTAGCATTTTGTAGATTCCCAAAGCCTGTTACTGCCTATCCTCTCCAGTTTGTGAGGCCTGGAAGATGAAAGAGATTTTAAAATACTTCTGGTCTTTCTCCTTATGAAGAGTGCCTTGAAAATACAGCATATGATTCTCTGACAGAAACTCACATCTGGAGAGAAAAACAGCTGTATGCCACAGGGTTTGCTGGGAAGGCAATCTGTGGTGCTATCAACCAGAGCAGGAGGCTATGGCAAACTCCCTAATAGGTATCAGGAAGGATAATCTCAGTATAACACAAGGTGCAGTTTGACCAGGTGGAGCAGAGAGCACTGATAGGAACTACCTGGCTGGCCTATGTAATATAGGTCAAGCATTCAAAGGACCTAAAATTGCATTATGTGTTGCGTTACGGTGTCATGTTATCACCAGTTACAAGTTTTTCTTGTTCCGAAGAGCATTACAGGATAGCTGGATCTTCTCCTACTATGGAAAAAAACCTAAGGTTTCAGAATCTGTTTTATGTATTGGCAAATTTTGTAGGTATTACACCTTTGGAAGATTTAGGACGAAAATGAAAAGTGCTTCTTTCTGGTGATAGGGAAAATACTTTCAGTACCAGGCTTTTATGCTGAAACCAGGTATAAGCAGACACATTAAGAACAGCTCATCATTTGTGCTGTGCAGGCTTCTTTTTACAGACAGGTATCTTTCCCCTGTGCCTGTGCAACTCATCCCTGCAGGGACTCCGACCAACTCCACATTGCTGCTCATGCAACTACAGGCTGCTCATAGCTGACACTCAGCTGTAGGGTTTTTTTCTGAGCCAGAGTATCTGCAGGCACTACAGCTGTATTGACCATTGATTCTGCTCTGTGGGTCCCTCTTGCCATCAGTGTTGTTGCTGTCACTGTATCTTTTCTTGTCTGACCGCTTCTACAAAAGATGCTCTTTAATTGTGGTGGCAGCTAACTGTTGGGAATTCGATATCCAAACACTGAGATGCCAAAACAAAATAGGCTATGCCTGAAAATGTAAGGTCTCCATCCTAATCCCATGACAGTGCCCTAGCATCAGTGTAGTACTGAAAGGTGGCTGAAAGCCCTAGACCTTTATTATTGGCCATACTTTGTTGTCTCTTGAATTCCTTTAAAGTGCTGCCCATTGTTCTCTGCCACTCATTCTTGATGAAGTGTTTTTCTCATTAGCAAGGCAACCCTATGTGCAATCCTGCCTGATTTACAAGAGAAGATACTCAGCAGCGTGGAGCCGAAGCTGCTCCACTCCTGGCATGACTCAGAAGCAACAGCATGAGCAGTACTACCAACGTTAAATCAAAACTGCAGGTAGAGGCAGCACTGTTGGTGTTCGGGGCCTGTTTCAAAACAGTTGTGGTGAAATGGCAGGGAAAGGGTTGAGCAGAGAAATTAGCTTTCACATCTAAAACTACAGCTGAAGACAGATACCAGTACCTGCTGTGGAACTGAAAGTACTGAAGGCAGAGGAATGCATTTATGTTGTGGACAACATCAGCTATAAATCTTAATTGTCTGTGGCGTTTAATAGTCTAGAATTCAGCTCAATATGTAGGCAGCATCTCCTCACCTTTCACTGCTGTTAGCTCAGGCCCTGACTTGTTTGGGGAATTGTCATTTGAAAATATTATGTATGCCAGCAATTACGCCGAACTGTTCTGTCAGTGGAGTGGATCAAGCAGTCAAAATGATGCAGCATTTACGAAGTGCTTAGTTTCTCATTTGCTTACTACAGCGTATGAATAAACATTAAGCCGTGGTCTACTCCGAAGGAAAACTTTCCCACAAATTCTTAACACTTCTAACCTATATTTGGGAAAGATATTTAACAGTCGGTGGTGGTGTGCAGCTCCAGCTCTGGGGACACACTGCACTTGGAAAGTGTTTCTCGGTCTGGGAGACCCTTCTTCACTCTGTTTCCAGCTCAGGATCCCAATGTCTCTCAGGCTCTGCTAACAAAAAAGGGTTTCCTTCCAACAGCGCTGTGGGAAAAACACAGCTCCATTTGAATATTGTCTGTATGACAGCTTCCTCAGGCTCTACAGCTGACAGCAATCCTGATTAAGGGTTACAGGTTCAAAAAAAATCTCACAGTAGGCAAGGCCCTGCTGCCTTTTATTAAAGTTACTCACATGATGACTACAAAATCAACAGTTGTTTTTCCCATATAAAGACCTGTTTGAGAAAAAGTCTTCAGGAAGAATTGTTTAAATACAAACTAAGAATTGGAATTTTTTAAAGACGCTGCTACTCAATTCACACTAGAACAAAGTCGGAATCATTCATTCAAGGATTTTTTTTCAATAGAACGCTAGGTAGATTAGCAAAACAAAAGCATTCACAGCTCAAGGTCCTTGCTGCCTGTCGTAGTTTTTAAACAAACTCATTTCTGAGTTTTCCCTTTGGACCTCTTTCTCTGGACTGATTAGCCAACGTTTGTTGTCTGTAGTTTTGTAATTTCCACTCCTTGGGAGAAATGCAAATTAAGGCAGCTTTATTATCTCGGAGCTTTGTATTTCCGTGAAAAAAAGGCAAAAGGTTTACTGTTAAGGCTATGTGTGAAAAGTCACCTTCTCGTATGTAAAGAACTCAGCCGTCTGTCTTTGTTTTGATGTGGGTGTGGATTAAGTGTTTAACAAAAAATGCTGGTAAAGTTCACACTACTTAATGCTTTGGTGAAGGCTTGCTTAAATACAAACTTTCTAAAATAAAACGTAATTCAAGGCTTCTCAATAAACAAACATAATTTAATTCCTTCTTTAACTCATTGATACTCACCTGGGAGCCTTTGCTCAATTTTAATACTTGTCTACATCAAAAAGACGTCCTGTCTTTTATATGTGAAAGCTTGGATGATTTTCCCATCCCTAACACTTGTTCTAATAAAAGCCATTACCTCTTCCTGCAAACCTTGGTTTATTATATTGCAAAGCATAGCAGAATGAGATGAAATTCAAGAGGTTATTATGGAGAGATTTTCAAATGATACACCAGAAACATCAGAACGTTTTGAGAGAGGGAGCCAAATACCTGGCAGACATATAGCTATATAAAAAAATAATAATTTTTAAAAAGCAGAAGGAAAATAAATCTGATCTAGTTTCATTGCACCAGTTTATAGCCTGGTGACCAGATTGAGATTTGTGTTAACTGTATTTCTCTTGCATTGAAAATGCAGTTTGTGTTAATTTTACCTTGATATAGTACAGCAAGACACAGCTTTTTTTTTTTTTTAATATAACGGGTTAATAGTTTTACCAGAAAACTTCTGTGATTTGAAAACTCCTGTGATTTGAAAACTCCCCTGAGAAAGTTTGGCTTCCATTTCTTTTGCAGTCAGATTCAAGTCACTTCCTACATCTGCACGGTTATATCACTCATACATGACAAACATGGGCAGGTCATCATGACTTGCAATTAAGACATGTTTTTGGGACCCAGGAAGGTCTTATTTTCCAATACCAGCTCTGCAACTGATTTAATGAATAGTTGTGGGCAAATATTTTGGTCTTTCTACTTCAGTTGCTGCATTTATAACATCTCACCTCAGGAACAACATCTGATGAGGCTGTGTGTGTTTTGATTAATGTGAGGATGTTCCTTATGTTAAACAATGGTTAAAATTTATCCATAGATATTACAGGCAGTATCATTATATACCGAGAACATTTTTGAATGTCAGTGGACTGAGACTTGGGAATACATTCTGAGCTAGAACAGTAAGGAGCTGACAATTTTCCTGTGGAGTTTTTTGTCTTTAACAGGAGAGCCAAGCTCATCTTACTCACACTTTTGATATCAATGTGACTGATGTCTTGTAGGACGGGACTGGTGACTTGCACAATAAGAGTCGTGCAGTGTTGCCCTATGAGGGTAACTTTCTGCAGGATGCAAAAGAATTCTGTGATTTCTAGCAACGTTAGTGGCAGTTATGGGTGAAAAATATTGTCATAGGGCTGGAAAAACAGGAGCATATACTATTCATTTTGGCTTAAAAAGATTTTTTTTAAAAGTTAATATCCATTATTTCTAACAAGAAATAACATTCCATAGTTCTTTGCTTTAAAAATAGGTTTGTAGGGGAAATGGGAATAGTCAGGTTTTCCATGTTCACCAGGCTAAACCTATTTGCCTCATTGCATACCACAGCATCCAAACTGTAGAACTGATAAAAAAGCACCCCCAAACAAACAACAAACTTCTCTTTGCAACTAGCTTATCCTGAGGCATTTAAAATGTATCTTTGTAGAGTCCAGTAAAGCAAACACTTCACCCGGTTAGTAATTACCATGAGTAATTAGCTGTTAACAGTGTTCTCAAGAAAAGCATGACATTTAGTTAATGTTCTTCAGGAACGTATAAATATAACCAAGGGAGAAGTTTGTTGTGAGCATCACAAAGATAGCTGACACAGAAGAACTAGGGGAGATTGTAATGTGGGAGAAAAGGAAGCAAACTTAATTACTGATACATTTAATGGCATTCACCTTTATGGTCTCAAATCTTGTGGTGGCATCTCTCCTCCAACCCATGAAGAAATATAGGGGCCTGACTCCTGTAAATTTAGGGAGTTTGTAACAAAGATGTGTTCTGTAGATAGCATTTTTTGTTAAAAGCAGTGTTTCTCTTGAGTTTTCAGAAGCAATTGCCTTTTCCAGGTGGGTGATTTCCATTTCACTTACCCAGCACAGAATTACTATTTTGCTGGCTTAGTGAAAACTCTGTAGTACCTGAAAGTAATATTCCCATTTTGTTTTTCAGATTCTGACTGGGGCCTTTTAAAAGGATATTCTTCTGCTAAGAAAAGGAAAACGATTATAACAAAGAGATACAAATCTCATAGATACCAAGTGCCAGGCCACTGTCTGGCTAAGGGCAACAATACATATTCCCAGCAGGACACTGATCTTATGTGTATTTCAGTCTTGCACTTCTTTTGGGCCAGGGTATCACCTCTCCGGGGAGGTCTGCCTAATATTTGAAGAAGCTTTAAAGAGGGAGAGAAAATAATATGCATGTCCTGGGAGAGAAGTGGGAATAGAGAAGAGAGAAAGGCAGTGGACTGGAGAGCGTATGGCAGGAGATAGCACAGGAAGTTGAAACTGAGGAATAACAGAGCTCTCAGGAAAAGCCTTTGCTTTCAAGAGCATCCAAAACACTGCCTCCTTCTCCTCCTCTGTGCCCTTCCTTCTCCTGGCCCAAGGTGAGCCACGCTGCTGCTATGGCAGCCGGGTGGTTCTTCCTTTCCTGCTGGAGCCCAGGCTCACCGGTTTGGGCACGGCAGCTGTGGAAGGCAGCTCTGAAGGGCAAGGCTGTAGGGCAAGAGGTGGTTGTCTCAGGAGGTGCCTTAGCAAGCAGAAGATGCAGGTATTAGGGAAATGAAGGGAAGGGCCCGGAGGCAATGCTTTGATGAGGCTCTGAGGAGTGCAGAGAACCAGCTAGAGGTGCTGGGGGCTCCTGCTGTAACATAGGCAGCAGGATTGCCTGGATGAAGCCTGCACATACACTGCTATGTGTTTTTTCATGCAAAGACTTGGGGCAGGGAGAACAGAAGGTGGGCACTGTTCCACTTGAAGGACTGGGGCAGCTGGGTTGGGACAGGCAAGGAAGTGGAGATAGGAAAAAACAGGATTGGAACAAAGAAGGATGACAAAAGGGCTGAAAATGTGAACAGTACTTTTAAAAAACAAATAGGAGTTGGAAAACTTCTCAAAGCTTAACTGGTTGTTACTTAAAGTTTGTATCAGCCTTGAACTTTTTTTCTCTTGCTGTAGCAGCTTGTGAAGACTGTTTTGAGAAGCAAGGCTGGAGGTAAGGAAACCACTGGTCCATAGTTACCTTAACTGAAAAGTAGAACATGTCTCTGGCTAGCTGGGGATGGAAGAATTTCCTGTGTCTTTGCTTCTCCAGAAATTATGTCTGGTCATTTTAAGTACTTTGACATAAAACCTTTCATGTAAGCAATGTGTCCTGCTGCCCAGTATTAGCAATGGCTTTGTCTTGATTGCAAGGTTGTCTTTTTGTGATATGAAGTGGTTAGGAAACACATCCTCCTTCTTGTGAGGCAGCTTAGCGAACAAATGAAGTTTTTGGAATACCTGACAAGACCTGCATTTGTGTTACTTAAAACAGATCAAATATCCCACCTGCCTCAGTGGGCTACTGTGGTGTGGGAGCAACAGTCAGTGGCAGGAGCAGAGGAAAACTTAAAGCCAGTGTTTCTGCAAAATCCACATAGTTCTGTGAATGCGTATCATTTAGGACCCTAAATTACTATCCTACAATGGCTATGTTAGAATATTTGCAAGTTCCTCACAGTTCTTCTCCTTTACTGGCATCAGTTTCTTTTGAAGTTGCAAATTGCTTTTCTCACCTTCACTGATCACTTTCTAATACCATCTTTCTAATTGACTGTTCCTGAGGATGCAAAAGCATGACTCAGTGCATTATCACCTGTTTATTGGTAAAGTCAGCATATGAGCCTCTGGAATCCCTCACTCTTTAGATGTGCTTGTCTAGGCTTGGATAAAATACGAATTTTTGAGAACGTGTTAGCTAGCTTCAGCCTAATTATCTAATCCCACGACCATGTTAATGAAATTTGCCTTGTCAGTATCTGAAATTTAGACCGTGTTAGAGTTCACTCACCAACAAGCAACAAAATAACCACTCTATTACTGCACTGAAGGCAAACCTTGACTAGTTTGGGGCAGGTGATGAAAAGGGGGAATCCTACATCTTAATGGGCTCTGCACCATAGAAAGATAATTATTGGAAACTAACTCCGCCTTCCATGGCCCTCAAATGCGTGTTGTGCCCCCACTTTTGAATCACTTCTGATATATGTTGCATGCTGTTACACTCTTTGTTCAGACTACTTGCCCAGCAAAATCTAGACACCTTCTGTTTTTACTTGGATCCCTTTTTTCCTTGATCAGTGATTTGAACTGGCCTAGGAAATGAGTCTGACAAGCTCTGAGGAGCACAGCAGGTCAAGAGACTGATCATGCTGCTGTGAGAAGAGTGGGGAGACCAGGTGACCAGCAGTGGTGAGCTATGAACTTCATTTCCACCAACTGAACATTTTTGGAAGGTTTAACAAAGCAAAGTTGTTCTGACAGCAATGGAGTCCACAGATGAGTTGACCACTCTGTTTTAAGACCTGCTCCTAAGCTGAACCCTATTCACATGGGTCATGAAAAGGCAGTAAGTTGAGTTGCTACTTCGCTTGCCTGGGCATCTTGATTTGGCTTGAATATGTTTTGAGTTCCTTCGAACTTTTTTCTTCAGAGGCACAGAAATCAAGGTAACTCCAAGTATTATTGAACAGTGGCACCAAAATGAGACATTGCTCACAGTTAATTGGGCAGGTCTGTGACTTTATCTCCTCCCTACTGCTGAAATAGTTAACGGTGTTGACATGTAAATTATCTTTACTGTTGGTTTAGTAAAGAGCAGAAACTGTTTCTCCCAAACAGGTACAGTCCACCCAAGGAACCATTACACAAATACCCCAAGACTTGCTCCCAGCTACTTGGTTGCTTAATTACGTGCCCCACCTCTTCCTTATCAGACCAGGAACCCTATTTCATCAGCAGCAAAACTGTCACAGACACAACATAGCCAGCAGCGTTCCTCGGATAACTGCAATCCCTTCACCTCACATGCACTGCCAAAACACTGCTGGCCAACTCATTGTCAGGGTACTCAGCTCTCACAGTGGACAGAGCAGTGCTAAGGAGAACCTGCCTAGCACAGTGCAGATTTCACCAGGGCTGGGATGTTTGGACATGGCAGAATTGCCATTTCCATAGCTCACACTTTCCAGTCATATTTGTCAGCCCAGCGACTCCGGTAATCAAAACTGACAACAGCAATGGGAAAGAACCTCTGACACTATTTTACTTCTGTATCCGTCCCAGTCGGGTGAACAACTACCTGCCTCTGGGCTCCTTCGGTGCTTCTGGAGCCAGTTTAACTGGTTTGGATCTGGCATGGTCTGCTCTGCCAAAGCCAATAATGCCTGGGGCACCCAGGACAGCCTGTTGTGCCTGTTGGTAGAGCAGAGGGTGCTTCGCTCTTGCTCAGTAGCTTTTCTGTTCCATGCTGGATGATCTTCTTAAGGAGGTTGCTACAGATTTGGATGCCATTGATTGTTTTGTGACTGTTTGGGTGAGTTATGGAACTGTTTTAAACATTGGCTTGTTTAAAAATACAAAATGCTTGCATAAATAACGAAGTGGAAGAATTTCTGTTTCTTAGAGCTATCTGCTATTATAAACTCTAACACAGAAATCAAATTGCCTGTCTTCTGGCACAGTGCAGGAAGATGCTCAAGGATGGGAATATGCCAGGGGGGAAGCAAAAAGAACGGTGGGGATCTCTGTAAGGAAAATGTCTGCAAATATCTGTTTAACTATGGCCTCGGTCAGAAGAGCATGTCACACTATCTGTGTACCTTTGCTGTGAACCAGAGAAGGGAATAAAGTGCCTTTAGTTCTTTTTCTTTCTTACAGCTTGGTTAGGTCCCTTATTCCCATTCCCAGGCACAGCTGTGCACACTGGCACAAGGGAAAGGGTGCTGTAAGTGAAATGTGGACAGGTATAAACTGTGTGTGTGAGGGGGAAATTATGGTGTTCAGCTACACAATAAGCCAGTATTACTGCTGAAACTACAGCCTGAGGCACTACCTCCCCCCAAAAATAAAAGGGGGCAGCTGGAATATGTTATTGTGCCTGAGTTTGGATATCCACTTTGCAGCATAGCCCCACAAAGTGGCAAAGCTGAAGGAATAGGATGCCGCAGCTTGAGGTCAGGACAAACAGAAGGGGGATGCTGGGAGTTCTTGCAGCCACAGTGTCTGCACAGGGAACCACAGCCTTGGGACTTCTGGCAAGCTGATGGAGTAATTTATGTGAAGGCTTGGACAGTAACTCAGCACAAATGAAGTTGTAGGTGTAATGATGTTTTGAATCAAAACAAACTAGTTCAAAATTTAAATCAATAACAAGTGCTTAAAGCTATCATTCAGGAGAGAACTACTACTGGCAAAATGGTCCACAGTTTTGAAATGCAGATCAGCAAACCTCTCTGAAGGCCATTTGTTGGGCTTCCTGTGAAAGTATATGTGGCTCCTGAGATAGGGCCTTGATGCAAAATGTGTATCAGCATATTCTTAACTGTAGGTATGTGAAGTCTTGTTTACCTGCATGGCTGAAATGAGACATAGGATGTTGTTTCACAACACTTTTAGCTGACATAAGCCAGCACTGCTGCCCAAAACAGTGCAAGAGTGAAGTTAGAAGATCCAGCCGAGCCAAACTAACAGGTCATTGCTGCTGATAGGGGGAGGTTCTTCAGTCCTTCTCCTCAGCCTGTCTCCCTGCTGCTGGCCATGCACTCCTTCCATTTCTCTTGCCCTGGCTCTGTATTCCTCTGAGCCTTCAGTGAGCTGTTCCAGCTCCCATGCAGTTAAAACACAACAACAGTTGCCCCACAGTTTAATGAGCTGAGCTGGTCACTGCAAGGTCACTTGGACTTCAGGGATGCATAAGCAAGAAGGACCTGGCTCCACAGCTGCAGACAAGTGTAGAGGAGAGGTGGAAGGAGGGTGTGGGGCTGTAGTTTTTGGCAGCAGCAATCTAGTAAAGCAGCTTGGCTGCCTCTTCTAGCTGCAAGCAGAGCTAACCCTGCTGCAGTCCCACACAGCTCTTGGTTTTTTCTTCCCCCCACCTCCCTCCTTGTGCCAGCACCAGCACTTGCAGAGCCAGCTGATGAACTGTGCCAGGCTCCAAAGCCAAACCAGCCAAACCATTGCTCAGCTCTAAACAAGATCAGCTTCATAGATGAGTTGCAAGGGGGCAGGAAGAGTGGGGCATGAGACTGGAAGGGAAAATACTCTGGGGTTTTATTTCAGCAGCAGAGGCTGCTTAAGGTGTTGGTGAAAGTACATCCCTGCAGGCCTGCTACTGTGGTTAAGTCCTAGAAAATGAGACATAACTGAGTTTCCAGAGCAGATTTGCATGGAGCTCTGAGGGTAAAGGCAGTGGATTCCTCAGTTTCACATTTTGTTCGCTGACTTCTTCCAGAGGGTAACTTGACCCAGTTATCCATCTCAGGCAACACCAAATTCCTCCTCCTATTAAAATCGCCCTGTGATTTAGTAAGGAGTGTGTAAATTAATCACCTTGTCAAACAAGTGGAAAAAAATACACTGCCTTTCACTTTTTGAAGAACATCTGACCTGTTTGTTTGCTAGATATTTGTTTTAAAACATAATAACTGTTATTACTGCTGAGACAAACACAATACAATGCCAAAAGCTAAACTGGATTCACTGTTGATTTTGCAGTTTTAAGTTCCAGTTACCCAGGCTGTCTGTTTTCAGTTCCAAATCATCACAAAACAACCAGATTTAACTTCTCAAGAAATGTTGGATTTACTTGAAAGAACTTCATAGATATTAAGAGGTTGTTGGATGTGTTTTAGTGTTGGCTGTAATGGCTGAAGCTTAAAAGCTTGAATTTTAGATTACACAAGTCTAAGGAGCGTGGAGCCAAAAATGGAAAAGCTGGACTGACGCTGTGAGTGTAGCCCACACACCGGCTGCAGGGCTGAATCCACAATCACACTTTTCCTCAAGAAGAGCCCCGAGAAGCTGCCCCACAGAATGCTCGTAATGTGACTGGGGTTGGAGGAGGAATGGTGCAACAGCTGGGCCCCTGAAAGAAACATCTGTATGGCTGTAACCTGCAGGGATGTCCTGGTGGGCTGCAGCGAGAGAGAATAATGGTGATGTGGAGGGTGAGAGGCTACACTGAGGCTGCCACCAAACATCAACATCAGGGAAACCTCACTCCAGCTGTGGCCTTGTTTACATGTATTTAGGGCAACTACTTTCTTATTTGATTGAGAAAAACCCCCTCACTTTTCCACATTACAGAATCTTTACTGCATTGCTTGCACATTTAAAAAGCTCTTTATTATTTGTTTTATGCCAGTGTTTAGCTGGCTTTTATTAGCTAGGTATGCTATTTTAATGTGCAGGAATTTTCTTTCATCTATTTTCTTTCTATCTACCTGTGAAAGTAAATTGAGCTCCTGCTGCAATTCCCGCAGGACACTGAAATTTTCTCTCTGTATACATGTACACACAAGCAGCTTCAGTGTTCATAGGGAAAAAAGAAGGGTCAAGAAAAAGAATGAATAAAACTAATTTTAAAATCTGAATTCACTTCAGACTTGTAATTTTCTTTTTTGTGCTGCAATTATGCTTCTGAGTTCCCTCGCTCTAAGTAATCTGCTCCATTAATTGAACATGTGTGTTTTCAAATTAACTCTCGGAATGACAGACTAGATGAGATTAGAGGATTTTAAAGATGTATTTTATGAGAGTCGGAGCTATAGATATCACCAAATGCAAGAAATTATTATAAATCAGGCAAAACTTGGGGCAAGTGAGCCCAAATCCAAAATATTAATTCCATGAGCATTCCATTTAGTGTCAGCTTGAGCCAGCTTGGCCATGTACGCCGATTTTTAGCATGCTGTAAAATGCTTTTAGGAACAGTCCGTCTTTGGGCAAAGTCCACTATCTGGTTGATGCCTTGAGTGGCTACCTAGAAACAGAGACTAGACAGGAGTAAGGGAATAAAGGCAGGTATTTATTCGAAAGGCCTTCAAAGGTACACCCTGGGGAGCCAGAGGCTGCTTCCAAAATGAACCCCAAGATAGACAATGAGTCATGAGTTTTTCACACTTTTATAGGTTTGGGTCATTTGCATATCAGCATAAATTCACCAATTAAAACTTTAGCTAATGATGTAACTTCTTCAATTTCTCCACCTCTCTTGCGGCCCTAGTTTACACTTTTTGGGCCTAGGACAATCTGAGTGTCCTTGAAGAGCAAGCTCAAAGAGGCTTTGTTGTGTCTATCTGGCCTAGGAGAGCAGCTAACAAGCTAGAAGAAACTTTAGAGTTACACACCAGGCAATATGGGATTTGAAAAATAATGAAGTTAAAACCCAAGGCATCACGGTAAGAAGCAAGACGAGAAGAACTTTTTCACTCCAGAAAGAAATATCAAGAGACAGGACCATATTACCACATTACTCCTGATAGTGATGAACATCGTACTTCACAGTATTAGAGCTATTTAAAAAGCATCTCCTTCAAAGCAGCAGCTCTTTTTCCGGTCATCTAAACCAATCTTGCTGCTGCAGCCCTTCTTTTGCACTAGTGCAGACATCTGTCTGAGCTGCCCCGTTATGCTAATGCAGCGGAAAGTAAATTCAATAGTTTTCTGCCACGTAAGGAGTATCTCTATTACTCCTAACATCTGTCACCACTACTCTTACTTACCTTGTGTCTACAATCCCCTTGTCTATTCTTCTTGCTATATGAAAATGCTATTTGGACAAGGGAGAACAGTTTTAAACTAAAAGAAGAGAGATTTAGATTAGATGTTAGGAGGAAATTCTTTACTGTGAGGGTGGTGAGGCACTGGCACAGGTTGCCCAGAGCTGTGGATGCCCCATCCCTGGATGTTCAAGGCCAGGTTGGACGAGGCCCTGAGCAGCCTGATCCAGTGGGAGATGTCCCTGCCCGTGGCAGGGGGGTTGGAATGAGATGATCTTTAAGGTCCCTTCCAACCCAAGTCTTTCTATGATTCTGTGATTTCTATGATTCTATTATTCCATTTTGGTAAGGTTCAAGTTATATTGGTGGCTCTCCAGAGGAAATCACACAGCATTTCTTCATCTTGCCTAATGACTATAAATTAAAATCGACTTTTTTTGTTTATGTTTGTTCATGCATATATTTGTTTGATATTGGTTACCTGTTTATGGCTTTGTGCCCTTAAATCTCTTAGTACATTCAAATTGCATCAATTTGCACTGCCCATTTGAAATTTCACCTTTTTATTTTTTAACCTAAAAGCAGTTTTATACTATGATAAAGATAAAAAAGAATACAGATTTTTTATGAATTAAAAGTCCCACTATTCAAAATGAGGGCAAGCGTTACTGCATTTTTATTTGGTTGAGTTTTTTTATACACACTCCGAACATAATTGAAGAACAACTCCCATATTTTACAAGCATGGGGCAATAACATACAAATACCCCACTGACACCCGAAAATTTAGAACCATATTATTCAAGACTGTTATACTTCAGGGATTTTAGTACTTTGTGTCACCCACGCTGCTGAAATAGAGGCATGTTACACCTATGCAATTTCATCACCTTGTCATTTAGACTGGACCATAACATAACCTGAGATGATGCAGGCAGGGAAAATACAACATACCACTCATTTCACTAACTCACGTGCAACATGCTGAAAAATGTTGTTACTCCTTGTGAATAACCCTGTCATATCCATTTCTACTAGGGCTTCACAGCTTTGTCCTTGGAAGTTGCTAGTGAGGTTGAAAATGATGAAGAACGATGGAAATACCATATGAACTAAACTATGAATCTCTCTGTCCTCTCTCAATCCGTTCCCACTGTTGCTTTCCCTCACACATGGTGTTGTAAGGCAATTAATAAAAATTGAGATTGTTCATTTTGCTCATCCCAGAAATATGAAGTTTCATGTATGTATGCCAAACTTATTGTCTCATATATACTGTAGTTCATGTTTATCCATGTTTGGAAGTTTCAGAGAGCTCATCAGAGGAAAATAGATGCAGTTTTTCCATTTCACAATGGAGCAGACAAAACGTTAGTCCAATATTATACCTGTGTCCTATCGTAATATCTTTGTTAGTTTAAAGACTCTAAGTCCCTCTGGGAGTGTCACAAATCCATATAATGTCCCTTTGTGCTAGATTTTTGTGTTTCTATCTCTGATTTAGTAGACAGATGTGAAAAAGCATATGATGCCAGATAACTCCCTAGTAAGCACACAGCTGCAGATGTTGAAGAGAGCAAGTTGTTCTGGCTAAGGTCAATATTAATTTGTGCTCAAAACTTTCCATCCAGGCATGCCATTTTATGATGGTATAATATATCTTACTGTTATTTTGGACTGATCCCTCCCACATCGATCAAACTATTTCCCCATCTGTGGCCTCTTCTAGCATAAAGTTGCTTTTCCTGGGCAAGGAGAGTAATCTTAATTCACAGACAAAAGCAAGACTGGGTTAAAAAGTCTTGAGACAGCAGAATTTCAAGGCTTTATGATTTTTTATATCTATGAGAGTTTGCAAAACCAGTTTCCTCTCCACCTTCATCTTGTTATTTCTGCTCAGAAGGGCAAAACAATCAACAGAAAATAAGTTCCAGTTTTCTTTTGTCACTGGCCAAATTCTGAATGCTCATGTCTCTTTTTCCCTTCCCTTTGATCCGTCTTAAAATTCTTACCAAATTCCCATTCTGCTACGACCCCAGGTTTGGCAGAACCACATGTTGAACTCTGTTTAATATAAACAGATAGTACAAAATAAAAGATCTGCTTTGCAGTCAATTGGCATTAGCTAGTGGTCATTCACAGTAGGGTAATGTGGTTGCATAATGCTTTAAAATTTGGGGTGGGCTGGGTAACCATGCACTTTTAAAAGCTATTTTTAAACTACAAACTTATCTCGTTTAGCTTGGACAACTGCCTTTCCCATAAAAGAAAAAGTTAGTTTTAAATTTTTAAAGTATATTTTAAAAGATTCTGTGTTAGTGAAGGTCATTCAAAAGCCTTAGAGTCCCTTCTGGCATCCTTCTGAGTTTAGTAAGAGTCTTCCCACCTTTGTCAAACATCACTGGGTGTTGAAAAAGCACAGGCATCCCACCTTCAGTGGGAAGGCTTCAAACATGACACGGAATGTTGCAGGCATTTGCCTTTTTGCTGTCCACCAGCCAGCAAAGTCATAGAGCTGCCCTAACTTGGCACTTCTAGCAGTTCTTGCTAGTTCCAGCTCAGCATCATGGTCATGAAGCTGAAGGCCTTCAGCTCAGCTTGGAGCATGGAGTAGGAGCAACTTTCATCTGCACAAAACAGGTTGTTTAGCTGCAGCTACAAAAGATCACCCTACATACACATTGTCCAGTGTTGAATGGATCTGTCAGATTAGGCCAGTATCCCAGCAAACGATCTACTGGCTCTGGGAATAGAACAAGAGGAATTCATCTGGAAAGGAATTGATTCAGGTTTGGAAAAGAGTGACAAAAGAAATGTCATAACCTACTGAAGCAGGCTAAGAATGGCACCAGCACTACAGTTCTCCTTGGCATTATTACACAGGAATTAATTATGCCTCGAGACAAATACCTGTCTTGTAACATATGCCCTAAAGCTTTCCTCACGTGGCACATAAACACCAAGTTCCTCACAGAGAATCTCAGTACTTGCTCATGATCATGGCTGGGGACAGACTTTTAATAGGACCTGTGGCAACAGGACAAGGGATAAAGGTCCTAAACTAAAAGAGGGTAGTTTCAGACTAGATATAAGGAAGACATTTTTGTGAGGGTAGTAGACCATTGGGAAGGATTGCCCAGAGAGCTTGTGGATGCCCCATCCGTGGAAACATTCAAGATCAGGTTGGATGGGGCTCTGTACAACCTGATCTGCTTGAAGATGTCCCTGCTCATTGCTTGGGGGTTGGAGTAGATGGCCTTTAAAGACTCCTTCCAACCCCATCCAGTCTGTGATTCTATGACTTGTGTCACAAGACACAGTATTGTGATGTTCATGCCCGGTTTTGGAAACAGCTGTTTTGTTTCTGCTACTTACCAATTTTCCCTGCAGGTTTTCCTCCATGTGCAACAAAGGTTCAGTGTTTGCATTCAAGGCAGTGCCAGAGGATTTTTTTTCTTCCTTGTAGCCATTTACACTGGAAACGAAAAGACAAAGAGGAAAAAATGTATCAAGGAAAAAAAAAAAAGAAACAAAAAAATCTTGTGTTTGCAAAATTCAGATGCGGGGGAAAAGTGTGAGTACATTTATTGTTTGTAATTCAGTGACCAGGGGTCTGGCCAAAGCATGCCACGGCTCCCCCTCAGCAAGTGTGTCTGTGTTTCCCCTCGTGGTGAAAGGCAAAGTGGGAGCCTGATGAATGCATCTGTCTAAGATAAGGCTGTAACATAGCTGGGTTGCACATCCAGGAGTTTGGGAGCATTCTGGGTGCTTAAGTTAAGGTATAGTTACTGTTATCTTTAGTAACAATAAACTAGCATGTTACCTGAGTGGGTTTAGTGTGGGACTTTGCTTTTTATCTGGTATTTGCTGGTATTTTTTTATCTGGTATTTGCCGGTACTCTGCTATTTATCTGGTATTCTTTTTTATCTGTATATATCAGATACATATTTAAGACACTCCCTAGATCCTGGTTTTGTTAGTGTGTCTCTACTGCTTATGCCAGTGCTGTGTCCTGTTCTGAGAAGTGTTACTTTGTCAGTATACACTGCCCCTTAAAATCACTCTTATTTATTGCCTACAGCACACATGTAATACCCATCTCGAGCAATTTGCAGATGATCTCTTGAAAATGCTGCCAAAATTCCAGGAAGGCTTTGTGAAGGTTCCCTTTACTTGCTGGATAGAGTGTGTTTAATGGCGAGCTCATTTCATAAATGCTTGCCATGTTTGTTCAGCTGTGCACCTGCTTTGGAAAGACATTTGCAGCGGAGCCCGGTGCTGCCTTCACAAGGCAGAGCAGGCTAACCCCAGGCACAGGATCGCACCAGGCAGCAGAAATTCCAGTTACCAGGTTTTGCAGATGCCAGATCCTAAGCTGCAGCTCTCCAGCACTAAGCCGCAGCGTGCCATGGATCTCATGCCAGAATCAAGGTTGCCTGTTCGTAGTACAGACATGTCTTTCATGTTTGAAATTATGTCTAAGGAAGAAGCGGAGATAAGACAGATATTGGCAAAGGGAGAGAGGAGAAAGGAATTTCTACATTTATTAGTCATGTTATTGAAGAAAGAGGGAAGATTTTATCATGCCTGTCTTGCTGAAAGCAAGGCTCTGGGTTCACAAGATCTGCTGGTTAGACTGTGTAACCGAATCTAGTTTCCTACAGGTTGATGCTAGAAGGTTACCACTGCTTTCCTCACAAAAAAGGGAAAAAAGTTCTGTCAGCAGGGTGTGTGCTGCATATGTGCCTCTGTAGGCATGGCCAGTAGGTGAGAATTAAGCTGGCCTTTTTTCTAACCTTACTAAAATGTGTGCGTGGTGGGGGGGAACACGGGACTAATCCCCACAGGAACGGAAGGAGAGCCATGGAATGCCTGCTTCGCTGGCCCAGCTGGATGAAAGGGCTGAAGTCCTCCTGGCTACCCACTGCTTGGTAAACAGGTACCTGCTGATCAGAGCACTTATCACAAATGAAATAAAGACTAATGGTGTGAAGAGAACTACAGCTTTCCTACCTATGGAAACCCCTTTAATGGACAAAAAGAAATGACTGAGTAACTAATGGGTTTTGCTGTTTCACTGGTGAGAGGAGCATGGTCCCTTTAAAAGCCTTGGCCTCCTTTTCCAAACGCTGTTGCTGAGCTGTGCCCCACCCCTGCATAAGCAACACCTGCATACCTGCAGGGTACTGTCTTCTTGATAGCTTGTACTGCTTAATAATACGTGGTGGTGGAGTGGTCTAGGTTTGGGATGTTTCTCTGTCCAGCCTATTAATGTAAGGACGCTGAGGTAGCATCTGCCAGATCCCCAGTGATGTAATAACACACAGTGCTCCTAAGATCCTTTTTACAGCATTTGTGTTCTTGGTAGCCACCGAGCTGAGGAGTTTGAAAAGGAAAAACAGGCACACAAAGGCACCTCCCTCCGAGATAAACTCAAACGGCAAAGCCTAGCAAGTAAAATACAAAACAATTCCAGATGATGTGGGAGCTGTGAACCACAGTTTTCTCAGCAAACCAATAGTGCTTCAGTTTCTCAGTGTTGACTGACTGCCTATGACATATGTTAAGCTGAACTGGGGTATGTGCAATTGCTCTGGATACAGAAATGCATAACACGTCCAGGAATGCTCAAAGTACAGTTCCTATGCGGTCTGAGGAAGCCTGATGGATTTTAAGGAGGAATGAGGCATTTGGGAGCGATAGAATATTCGAGGCTTCCAGAAACCTTTCTTCAGCACGCTGTGTATATGTGCATTGCTCTGAGAAGAAATAGCTAACTTGCAGAAAAAATGTAAATGGAGTAAATAAGATACTTGTTTTGACGCAATTAATGAGGTCTTCAGTAATTCCTGATGCTGATGTTACAGTCATTTCTCAAGCTAAATGGCCCCCCTAGGTGGCCACTTACTGCGGTTCCCCAAGCACTCACTGGTATTGGGGGGAGCAGTGCCAGCTATCAAAGCAAAGATTTCATTCAAATTGTAGCTCCTGAGGGACACACTGCTACTATCAAGCCTTTTGTTTTGCAAATTCCCATGGTGTTATGCGAAGGAGGGAGAGAAAGAACAAAATGTTAGGGGTGAGATCAGGGAGGTAAATACACAGAGAAAAATAGTTCCAGAGCATAAACACCATGTAAGCTGCAGAACGAGACGGAGAAGAAACAAATATGGGGCTTACTTGGTTAGGACAACAGGAGTCATGGAGATGGTTGGCAGGGAGAAAATTAAGCCGTGTGCATGCCCAGCCAGAAAGAGCCGCACAAATATCAGCCATGCTGCCCAGGACCAAAGAGCAAGTGCAGTGTTTCAGTGCGTGTTTGTATAGTGTATAACACATGCAATTTCACTGCTGATTACTAGTAAAAGACAGTGTATACACAATCAAGAATTATCACATAAAAGCCTCAGTAGGAAACACAAGACAAGGGGTTGGCAAACCACTGGCTGACCTAGTCTGTCACTCCTTGTTTTGTTCCCAGTTACTCATTGTAGAACTAATTAGTGGCAAATTGCAGAACTGAGGTCATTAAGACTTAGAACTCCTTGCATCTTCTCCACCTAATTTTAAAACCAACTAGAGTGCTTCGGTATGTTTCCTTCTCGTAGGCAATGGCACTGCATTCGACCCCCCCTCACCCTTTATTTTGGCATTTGCACATGGTCACTGCCATTAGTAGGGCTTCTTTAAACACAGCACGCTGGCTGGAGATCTCCCAGTGTAGAGACATTGATGTTCTTTCCTCTGGACCATAATCATTCCCTGGAGTAGGTGGGAGCAGTACCCCGATTCTGCCCCACGTGCTTCACATCAGAAGGACCTTACTTGGCTCTCAATGGAAAATTGAGCTGCGCTAGGAAAAACTTCCAGGATGACAGACAGCTCTGGAAAATCCAATCAGCTTTAAAGAGAAACACACCGCATTCAGCTGTCTCCGTACTGATAATGAGCATTTACAATCCCGAGATCCTGACAACTGCTCCATGCAGGGGTAATTGTCTGTTATAAATGGCACTGGAGTAAGGAAGAGACCAGTGATCTGTCCTTAACATGATTATACACCACAAACCAACAATAAGGCAGGCATTGCTCCTCTGATTCACTTTCAGAAAAGATGAATGACCATAAGGCAAAGAAAAACAAAAGTCAGAACAAAGCACATAATACGTGGACGTTTTTCAGCCTAAAGAAATCTAGAAATTAATTCTTTTGTAGACTGACAAACTGATACATCTGAGCAATGCAATCATAGAGAGAATGCAAGCTTTATAAATTAATTTTGGCCTTAGCATTCACTCTGCAGCATCCTGCACCACACAGCATGCAGGAGGTGTTCTGCTGAGAGAGCAACTGGAGAGCAGAGTGGGTCCTGACCACTTGAAATCACCAAAATCCATGAGGATCATATTTCTGTTTAGCCCATCACATAATTTCAGTGTCCTGGCTAAATTTCAGTTTGATTAATTGCATTCTGACTACTTAATTTCTCAAGCAACATATTTGTCATCATCTTTGATTATTTGGAGATAAAAATTTGCATGGTTTTTTGAGCATAATAGTTATCCATAAAATTCTACTACCATACTGTATTTTTCAGACAAAGAAAAACATACAGAATTGTAACCAAGGAGCTTAAAATCATCATAAAAATGAAACCACATTAGACCAGCGTCTGAGCAAATGAGCTGAGGTAAAGACTGTTAGGTGGGAGTGTGAATGGATGGGAAATGTGAATGTAAAGGAGAAGGAATGTATCCGTAAAGGGACAGATTATATAATTTGCTTTACTTTGCATGTGTCTTGCTCAAAAGTTCTCATGGTGTTTGCAGTCTTAGAGGAATTTAAATTTCTTGGGTTTGGTGCCCTAGTATTGAAAAGCTTTAAAATGGGATTTTGCAGAGAGAAGGCTAGCAGGTTGTACTAGGATCATAGAAACCAAACAAGCTCCTTTTCTCCATTTATGTTGCCTCTGAAAATGTCATGTCCACAAGCAAAGACAAGAATGATTTATTTAATTAATAACAAGGCATGACTGTAATTTTATTTCTTGTCTGAAAAATGAGAAATGTGGTTCCAGCAGTACAGTGCCCTTTCTGCCTAACAGACCAGGGACCTGTTTGGGTACCTCAGACGTCTGGGAATCTAGCCTAAAATCGGGACCGTGCCTTAGGAGCTCTGACAGATGAATCCTAAATCCGAATCCTAAACTGTTTCTTGCAGTATCCATGTTTTCCCTAGAGTGTATCTCATCTGAACACTGACCAACCTCGACCTATTTTGTGCGAGATTTGATTAGATCACAGTGCAAGCCTGCCTAACTGCAGGCCATAAATTGCAATCCTCCATCTGGTCGCTCTCTGACAAGTGAATATGGCCCATCAGCACCGTCTCCCAGGTGCTGCGAGCTTGGGCACACGAGCAGGGTGGTGTAGCTGTAGGGTTCCCCCAAGATGTAGGATTCATGTTCTGTACAACTGGACATTGTAGCAGCTGGACCAGCCGTGCACTGACTGTGAGGCCTCTTTGATTGGAGGTTTTCAGAGAGAATAAGGCAGCATTGCTATCCCTTGCTACGTGCAGCGTTCTTCTGGGGCCTTCTGTGGTGATGTCCATACTGAACGTTTCATCCTTGTCTGTAAATATGAGACTTTCAGACATCTAGATAAAATGCTATACATTGAAAACTACTCGTTGACTGAAAAGGCAAATGTGTGCCTTATTTATCATTTTTTCATTTTCACCCTTTCTAAAGAGCCACCGACTGGGGTATTTAAAGCCATGTAGTCCTTTCCCTTCTCTCTGACACGTCCAGCAACAGCAGGATCTCTGTCTGTGCATAGGGTGCTTGGGTCTTTTAAACTATATTATTAGTGGACTGAGATCATCACTTGTAATTCAGGTTGCCCAGTGCTTTCCCCATTGAGACTATATTGATTTTATTTGTTTAGAACACCATCAGATGTTAATTGTCCTTGGTGTGTGCTTTGGGCAGAGTATATGTAGAAAATGTCAGTGAAACAGCTTAAGTATATCTGAAAACAGGATAAAAATTAATGTGTTTATTTGTCAGGGCTGAAAATACTAAAGATTTTTTTTTTGAGAAGCTCTAGTGGTCCTGTTCACTCAAGAAGAGAGCTTAAATTTGGAAGGGAAAGGAAAGATGAATTTTGTGTAGAGAGATGAGCTGTGAGTTGCAAGCCAGTCTTAGTTTTGCAACTAAATATTGCAAAACCAGTGTTCATAAAGGCTAGCTCCAGCATGAACCTAGGGAGAAAACAAAATTAACTCCCCATTATTTAACCACTATTTGTTCTGTTCACTGAATAAGGCAGGGTCTTTAGGAAGGACCATCTATGAGCACTTATTTAAAGACAGGTATCAGGATGCACTCAAACTGAGTGCTTAGTTAAGATTATACTAGCAACACTAATTTTGATTGGTTGCAACTTTCAAGTGTTTAACTTAATTTTTTTAAAAAATTTTACTTATAGAGAGGATTTACTGATGTGATTTGTGTAACATTGCATGAAATGTGGAGAGTTTTTATTTAAATGCTCCCCAAGCCTGTTTGTCAAAAATTCGACTATTTTGGGTCAAGCAAGAAAAGAGTGGCATTTAAAATGGGTCTAAAAGGTTTTGTCATGTGGGCAACCTTTTCCAACACTTTGTGGGACTGCCAGGTTCTCTGAAACCTACAAGGTAATTTCCTCCTCAAAGTGCAAACGGAAACTAATGTAACACACGTATGTCCATTGTCAGGGCTGTCTGCTATTGAGAACTCACTAAGAGTTTGCCATTGCCTTGTGATGACTAATTAAACACTGATTTACTTACTCTCCAAAGTTCAGTTTCTTCCACGCCTTAAGCAAAGAGCAAAGGAAAACTCTGGAGAATACAGGAAAGAAAAAACTCATGGGAATGCAGGCATACACAGTGCAGAGATATCAGCTTTTTTAAAGCCAGATGAGAATTACTCTGTCTTTTGAAGAGTCAATTAATAATTTTTGGTGGGATCATTGCAATTCTTTGGCCTCTGGTTGGTTCATGAACAGCAAAAGAGCAACAGATTTTTTTCTTTTTACCATGTAGTGCAGCTGCCTTTTCTAATATGCAGTGATCACATCAGCTCACTGAATTTCTCAGTCCAGTCACATGTTCTTCTTGTCTTCTGTTATTCACCAGTGAGCCCTGTTCGTATGGTTAGTGCAGTTCTAAAACCATCTTTGCAGTTATGCTCAAAATTAAAGTATTTTTCCTTGGTTAAAAAAAAAAAAGCTTGCTTAGTCTATCACTAAGTTTCATAACCACCTTAAACTGGCTGAAGTCAACAACACAATCAAAAAGATAAGTTTCATCCTTCCTCCTACCTCAGCCCTGTCCCTGCACAAGATCAGCACAAGGATTTGGACAACCACACAACGAGCCAGATCAGGAAACTGATCCAAATCAAAAACGAGCTTGGCCCCTGAAACATTTGCTCTCCCCAGCCATCTGAGTTCCCTAGGCCTGTTCAGCTCGCAGCTGCACAACAACTGTGCCAGCACAGAGCGGCTGGGTGACACGGGGTTAGGGCTCAGCAGCCCTTGTGTAGGAGGGAGGGCGGGACTGTTTCACACTGATTTATTCAGCCAAGAGTGACACTGAGCTCAGGCAACCTGACTTAGAATGCAGAGCCTTTTCCTTTCATGTTTTTAATCATTATATAAAATGTGCTGAGTATTTTGTCACAAAATATCAACCAAACGTGGAAGTATAGGGATGCATTTAGATGCAGTATGTGTCATTTTGTTAGTCTTCCAGTGGTGTAATATAGTCATCTCCTCTTTGGGTATAAATGAGATAGAAGCCTCTATTGAGACAATTACCATGGTGTTTCCAGCCTTCACACATTGCCACAAGCCAGTCCTGCTCCAAGGCTCCTTATCCCATGGATGCTAGTGCAGCTGTGTGACCATGGCAGTCCCGAGTCCCACGCAGCAAGCTGGGGCACACAGCCACTCACACAGCCCAGGCATCTGGGCACTGCTCGTGCAGCCACTGCAGCCGAGGGACCAAGAAGTAACACCTCAGGATTGCCAAACCACCTTTGATTTCTCTTCTCATAGAGTTATTAGCTTTAATTTTGTCTCTGCCACCTGTCTGAATAAATTTTAATATATCATTCTCTGGTGGTTTTCGCAACAAGATGTAACTGGGACAAGGACTGTAAGAACTTGAAAACAGCAATTAAAGTGGGAGATAAGATTAATCTCAGCGGTGTCTTCCAAGAAACCAGCAATAGAGCTAGGTTATTCCAGTTATGTAAATCTTTTTAAGCTGAATGACTGAAGAGAAATTTAATTTTCAAAGAACCAATAATGTTTGATTACACCGAGTCCATTATGTCTTGCTGAGGTGATAGGCAGGAGAAAGTGAAACTACCTTCAAAAGCTTCTACATGGATGCAGGCAAGATCCAAAGGGAGCATTTCATTCTCTAGAAAGTACAATACTGGTGCAGTACAGTGGGCAGGAATACTGTGCTTCCTGGAAGCACGTGATGAGCTGTCAGAACAGAGGGCAATCTCCCTTCTTTACCAGAAATGTAACATTGCTGGAGCAAAGTCCTTACATCAGAGTCTATGGAGAAAACAACCAATAAAGGAGATAAGGGAGTGCCCTGCTTAACACTTTGTTTCAGCCCAAAGCTTTTGGAATCGTAACTTTTAATAAGGATCTTGGCAGCTTTAGCTGGGTACATTAATCTTAAGAAAGTAATGAATTTAGGTCTGATTCCCATCATCCCAGTGGGGGAGAAGATCAATGACGACTCAATCTGATCAAAGACCTTTCTGATACCTGCAGATAGATTTATGGCAGAAGCCTTATTTAATATAACAGAGAGAAATACATGTAATAACCTTGTAAAATTATCAAGTTCCACATTTATTCTATATGAATCCCACTTAATCATGGTGGGCCAGTTTAGGAAGAACTTCTAAGAGCGAAATAGATTCTTTGTTCTTTTGCCTATGACAGTGAGTCAGAACACTAAGGTCTGTGTAGGTCTACAGGTCCCAAGTAGATATCTGACTCTACAGAGACAAACTATGCAGGACTTCCTCTAGAAAATGGCCAGACACCCCAAAGCAGGACTATAGAGAGCCCTCATGTCACAGTTGCTGTCTTCAAGACCTTTCACAACTTAGTTCCTTTTTTTCTGCACTTGTGCTGTGGCTAGACAGGACCTTGTATCCAGATGGGCTTGGAAAACCATATGCAGCACTGCACAGTTATGATGACCTCCTAAAAATACTCCTTACCTTCTCCCACATGCTGTCTTCTGCCTGAGGCATCTTTCCCAAACAGATTTGTGTAGTTGCTAAGCAGTCTGCATATCCTATTTTAATAATGCTGAGGTGGGAGGCTTGTTTAATACCTCACCTACTCAAAGACGAAGCAGAAAAGCCATGAAGGATAGAGGGTGATAAATTTTACCAGCCAGCCCAAGAAACAGGGAAATAATGAAAGCCAGTATCCTTAAAAAGCTATTATTCTTCTTGAGAGAACAGCTTCTTCTATCTGAAAATATTGTTGGTATTTTCCCACGCTAGGGCAACAGTGTAATGGCTGAAAAGAAAATTACTCCAGTGATTTTAATGTAAATAATAACCTGGGTGTTTGATAAAATTTAATTATTTAATTATCCATGAAACTCTTAATTTCTGGCAGAAACCTGATGTACATGAAGGTGAAGCAAAGTTACTGAGTTTGGAGCTAAACTGTCTCCAGAAGACTCTCTCCATGCCTGGAACCTCTTGATTAAGCCAGATGAAGCCTGGCTGAAGTTAACAGGAAATACCAAACCATAATCTACTCTTGGGTTTTAGAAGAAGATCGAAAGCTAATGGTAGTCGTAGCAGCAGTATTAGTAGCAGCATTTCTTAAATACTTGTTACATAATATAATAGTATAAAATATGCAGCATAATGAATGTCTTTTAGCACTCAGCCTTCTGATAATCTGTTTCCGAGACATAGATTTTAAAGGTGATTGGGCAGGTGCTCGGTGAGATGTTAGAAAGTGTCTCTGAGATTAAAGCTTCCTTTGAGAATCATATTAGAAGTTTATCTGCGTAAGTGCCCTAACTCCATTAAAATTCAGGTTCACAGGCCTTATGACTGATGGTGTGATCAGATTGTGCATCTAATCTGATGAAAAGTCAGGCTGTTTACAGAAGGAATGATTCTTCTCTTTCTTCATTGCCCCAGCCTCACTGCCTGTTTCCCTTGCACCAGGCTGAATGATCATGTAGCTGCAAAGCAAAAAGAGAAAAAACCCATCCTTTGTTGCCTCTTGAGATAGCACAGTTATTCAGACCAGTGCAGAGAAGCATCAAGATTGATACCCAAATGTACATACCCCTCTGATCGCCTTTTTTCAGTTTTCTAATGTTATTCAGAAAAGCCAGGAAGAAGTTAATGATTCAGGGTATTAAAGTAGCCAGTGGAGTTAGAAGTGGTGAGTGTGCAGTAAGACACTGCTGATGCTGCTCACCCACAGAGTAATGGGTTTGGACAGTCAGCTCTGACTGGACATCCTAAAGCGGGAGCAGACTTGAGGTTTGACTCGGCTGTGTGCCAGAACAGCCCAGCCAGGGAAGCCTCGAGGCAGATCTGACCAGGGCACACTGTTTCTGCTTGTCCCCATGCCTTCTCACACCACTGGTCTGTCTGAAGCCAGGTCTAAGCAGCCCTCTCCAGAACAAACACGATGGTTATTAAACATCAGCAAAAGACTCTCCTAGGCTGTTTTATAGTCCTTTTTAGGGAAAGGAGCATATTAATGTGATCCTCCCCAAGCCTCAATGTAAGTAGAAAATAATTTAATTCTCTCATGCCAAAGCCAACCAACCAGTCAACCCTAACAACAACAAAAGCAGTAAAACCATGCTTTAACAAGACACCTGACAAACTGCAGTGCTTCCTTAATTATCTCCTTGTCATATCTGTTTAACGTGAATCATGAATTGATACTCGAGCAACCAGGATCCAGTGGACGGAGCTTGTGCCCACTAAGTCGGCGTGCAGAGCAGAGCTCAGGCACACGTAAGGGCCTTTTCCGTGTACTTCTCTGTGTGCGACTGGATCACCAAGACTGCCAAGCTCTTGGGGTAGATACTTCTGCTGCATCCACCACTCTTGGTCCAGGACACTTGGCCCAGGATTCAGCACTACCTCAGTACAAAAACCAGTATCAGTTTCATATTTCTTCTGTACCTTGCTTGCAAATGTCTTCATTACACTGACAAAATTTAAAGACCTTTCAGTTTGTCTTGAGATAAACTTTACCAGTTGTATCTGCAGCCCAGTGCTGCACTGTATCTGTGATTGCACATAAAAAGTTTACTTGATAACTGCAGTTGTGTACAGTGCAAGCACAAAATACACATTAAAGCTGATTACCGAAGTTCACTCATCTTGAATCATTTAAGGTTCAAAACTTAAGCAGTAAAACAGTAATTTTGTTCCAGGCTTCCCCCATCAATATTATGGCCTCATCCTGTCTGAGAGTTCCTCTACTATTATTGTAGCATAATACCTAACAACATAGTACAACTCACCTGTTTGCAATTTATGTGGTATTTACGTGGCAAAGAAATGCATGAATTTTGGATTATGAAGTTAAAAAGAAGTGCTGATACCCTCACAGGCATAAACCTGGGTATTTTTTACTCCTGCTGTCATGCTCTGTGACCTTTGGCAAGCCATTCCAGTTCTGTGTCTTCAGACTCACAAAGTACCTGGGTGGGCAGGACCACTGTTCATCTGGTAAAATTCTCAGAGCCTTAAGTCCTCTGGGCCCCAGTGTTCTTGGATTTTAAAATTAGGTTAAAGCCATACCCAGAACTGCCTACACATGTGAAACTTTACTGGCCTAAGTATAAGGATGTAATTATGCCACTATAGGCATATCAGAATATTTTGCCACGTAGAAACATCTTGCACTTGTTGCTTCATAGCTCCTTCCAGGAATGATGACTGGGTGAAAGCCAAAGTATTTGTTAAAGAATCAGTTTCAGTTCAGTCTTGCTTGCGCAACACTTAACTGACTACTGTAAAGATCCCCGTAAACACAGCAGGCAGGAGAAGCTCACCGTTCCACCGTTCCACATGTGGGCTCCAAACTTCTACCCAGTTCTACTTCGGAGCTGACACTTGCCGCTCCAAACGGAGTTCAAGTTCACTTCAGAGGGACAGCGGCGTGAGGGTTCATTACTGTGGGTCTGACTGCACAAGACGCCTCACGCACTGTAATGGGTTTACTCACATGAATGAGGAGTGAGTGCAGCAATACCTATGGGCAGGAGGATGTCCACGTGTGAAACACCTGGGGGTAGAGAGCGCTCTGTCATTGGCAGGTATTACAGCAATTACTTCAGTATTAAGGCTACACCAAGTCAAGGCTGAATCACCTGTGGCAAGTGGCAGGACATAACCCTGTTCGATTAGGAATTGACTTTAACTCCGACAGCATCTGCCGCTGTCCCCGCAGCCCCGCTGCCGGAGCTCCCCAGCCGCTCCAGCGGTGCAGAAACGCCTTTTAAGCCCCAGTGAGAGCGTCGGAGGGGCGGGGGCCGGGTTGTGGGTCAGGGCACACAGCGGCCGGGCCGGGTCGGGCCGTATCGGGGCCGCTCTCCGGCGGCGGGAGCAGCGCTCCCAGCGGGACCCGGCGGCGCGGCGGCGGGGGCGGGAATTTGGGGAGGATCCCTGGCCGGGCCGGTGCGTGTGTGTGTGTGAGCGTGTGTGTGTGAGAGTGTGTGTGCGTGTGTGTGCCGGTGAGCGGCGCGGGGCGGCTCCGGCCGCCTGACNGGGGCCGGGCGGCGCGGCGGGAGCGGCTCTGGGCAGCGCTGCGCTCCCGCTCTCCTCCCCGGCATGATGGCGTCCCTGCGGCGGCCCGGCGGGGACCGCTCCCGGCTCCAAGTTGGTGGGTAGGTGC
>VZTD01001759.1:512016-596640 GCA_013397725.1 Rhagologus leucostigma
CTTTCTTCTTTTTCCCCCTTCCTTTCTTTCCTTTCTTTCAGCAGCCCCTTCCCCTCCTGTTTTTTTACCCCCCTCCCCTTCTTTCTTCTTTAATGACAAATCTGTGCTTAGAGGTCAAGGAAAGTTCACTTTTTTGTTTTTTTTCTTTTCCCTGTTAGAGGGTTTGGATGCTTGAGATTTTCCCCCTCCTCAGTATAGTTGCTTCATATACTCGTACAGCCAAATAATCTTATCCTGAATATAGATCTTTAAAGCTTATTAAAATTTACTGGCGTGGAAATATTCAGTCATGCGTTCAAAAGGATCTGGGCCAAATACTTACTTTTTTTTTTTTTAATATAAACTGAAGTCAGAGGGAGTTCTGACCGAGGCAGGGTTGCTGTGATTGCTCTTTTGTTAGTAGATCAATCTGAATAAGGTACGTGGTCCGACCTTACAGTTTGCTTTTACAGGATCTGGATAGCAACAGCTTATTCTGAAAATTAGTTGTTATTTTGGTATATTTTAGGATAAAATGATGCTCACTGCATGTCTAAAAGGTAACAGTTTTATTTGGGGAAGCGTTATAAACAGAGGTTAATAAAAACAGTACTGTTAGAGCCAGATGGGGAGGAGTAAAAGTAGATGTGTATTTCAGATACAGGCAAATGGAAAAGATCATTGCCTGAAACATGTCAGTGTTTGATGGATGTCAGTGTTCAAAGATACTGCACCCTAAAACTAACATGCTTCTTAGGAAAGAGCTGTCATAGCTGATAGTTTGAATCTCTTTTGCACACAGAGGGGAAGTCAGAAAAAGAAAACTTGTTTACTATTTTTTCTTCCAATAGTTATATGTGTTTTTAAGTAGCACTCAGGAGTAAGAATAAAAACTGTAGCTTACCCAGCCCACAGAGAACTCTTTTCTTTGCAGGTGTGTGTGTCTGTAATTCTTCATGTGGCTGACTGCGTGTACCTTGTCCTGTCAAACAATAGGAGCAAATTATGTGAGGGAACCTAAGTTTGGCCTGTTTTTTTCTTTTACTTGTGAGTAATGACTTGGCTGAATTATAGGACGTGAGTTTTTTAGTTGCAGCTGATTAATACTCAGTTTCCCCCCTGAAGAAGAGAGCAGTGCTATGAAGCTTTTTCACAGTTCTCATTGGATTTTAGTGCAGGTTTTGAGTGCTCACTTCTCTACTGTGACTGGAAGAACATCAGTATGAAAATGAGAGAGATCTGGCCCTTTTTGAAGTTCTTGCTGTGGTCTTAGGGATGAAGTCTTGCAATTTACTTCAGACTGTAAGTAGGTGCTTGAGAGAAATTTCCCTTGATTTGGGTGATCCAGAAGCCTTCCACAGCTACCAGAAAGGATCAGTTCAACGCATGATCAGGTTACCCTAAGGGTAGGGATTTGTCCTTGCATCTGTTTTGACCCCATTACCATTGGGTATGTAATCAAATACATTTTTTTCCTCCTCTGTTCTGTTCAACTTGCTTTTTTGTGTACCCTTGAAGATGTGATGATCTGATACATTTGAGAGAAGTGACTGAGTAAACAAATGGAAATCTTTCTGTTTTGGTGTAAATATTAACTATCAAATCAAATATTTGAAAGCTGATGAGTCTGGTGTTTGCTTTTCCTCTGTAGTTTGAACACAAAAGTAAAGAGTTGAACGTGAAGAAAAGCAATACAAAGGTTAATAAAAATGCTGCTTGTGTTTAGTGGGTACTGGGAAATTATTCAGATTGAACTATGAGTTTCTTTGCTTGCTATAAAGATTTAAATTTTGAAAATGAAGGGGTTATGACTGTTTGGGTTTTTTTTAAAATTAAAGCATGAATGCACTGGATGTTACATATTGCCGGTGTTCTGCTCTGTGGAGCCCAAGCTGTATGTGTAAAATAAAAGCTCATTTGAGTAGTCTTACAGGCCTAATGGAGGCATCATCTCAGCTTTATAAATAATGTAAGTTGTGTATAATGTGGAGTCCCCAGAGACTGCAGAGAAAGCATCATTACCAGCCTTTTCAACCTGCTGGAGATCTTAAATTGATTTACAGCACTGAACTGGTGCAAAATGATACATCAGGATGACACAGGGTCAACCTGTAAAAGTCTATGATGTGAGCCTGTTAGTTCAGTCATCATAATTAAACCATATTATGAGGGCAGCAAAGCAAGTGTCTGTGACATGTCCCATTGTGCTTCAGATACGGCTGGTTTAAGAATCAAATAAAGAGAGCTCTGTGTTTATTATTTGAGTTATGCAAAGAGAAGTTGAAGTTAAAGCTTGTGGCCCTGTGAAGAGTAAAAGCTGAACCAATTTAGGTTGACTCTCAACCTCTTCCTTGCAGTCATTAGGAGCTGAAATAGATGATGGCATGTGCAGCTTCGGGATGTGTGCATGGGGAAGTGGCTGGGAGTGAATCTCTGAAATTTATACATCCTTTCTCAAGGATCAGCTAGACTTTACCTGCAGTCTGTGCTGTCAGATATCAAAGGAACAAACAGGCAAACAATCCAATTGTTTGGCTTTTTTCCCCCTAGTATTTCTAGCTTCCTGAAGTTTGTAACTGCCTGCTGAAATGTTCCTGCAGATCTGAGTTCTTGAATAAGACAGAGCATTTTAGTCATTGCTTGAAATATATGGCCAAATATATTCTAGAACAGAGACTGTATTTTTGAATATGAGTTGGCATAGGTCGCTCTGCTTTTCTTAGTGAAGACGACTGTGGCTTCAGAATCGTGTTTTCCTCTAACAGCCCTAGAAAATAGCATGCCACAGGTAGTAAAATGTTTGCTAAATACTCAGCATCTTAGGTCTTGCTGTTTCTGCTGGTAAAATCCCTATGATGTGTTTTGGGAAGAATCCTGCAAAAACGACTTTTTTTTCTTCTTTCTGCTAGTCAGTGTGCTGCTTGGGTATTTGAGAGTTTTGCATTTGTTAGTGTTTAAACCAACTTCTCATACCTGAATTGGTGTGAACTCTTAATCTCCTGAGGTTCTCCCAGCCAAGAAAGAAACATACCTTATTTTTAGTCAGAAATATAAGTAAAAAAAAAAAATTTTGAGGCATGCAAGTGAAGCAGAGAAAATAAATAGTCACTAGTGGTAAGAGATTTATTAGTCTCCAGGCTCACCTGCACCCCAACAGCACGTGCTTTAGCTAAGGTGCTTTTTGAGAGGCAGATAAAAGAATTAAAGCTCACTTTGGAGTGCAGTGGCTTTTAAAATGTGGATGTGGAGCTCTTTTCTGCTGTGTCAGTGCAGATGAAGAAACTACCATATTGGAGAGAGAGCCATAAAATCTGTGAAAATGAAAGTCAGGTTGCACAAATTGCTTTATGGTTAATGAAGTGATCCTACCGATGTGTGGGCGATTTGTTGGTTTTGTTTCTGGTTATTTTTTTAATTTCTGGGTTAGGTTTTCATTGCAAACTCACCCGGTTTTGCTTTCAGAGTGGGGAAACGTCTGTTCTGCCCATAAAAACTTCACTGTTTTTCCCTGTAGTTACAGCAGACTAATGTTCGTCCACTGGCCTTCCTTCTGTGTATAGCAAAAAAATGAATGCATACCAGTCTTAATAATTAAAAGATGATATGCAGTTCCTAGAAGTTTTCCTTTGAAATGTTCTGAGTGGAAAAGTCAAGTTTAAAATACAGACCCCAAGTTGGCAAGCGGGGTTTGAAATGCTGGTGGCTTACAGGCTCATCTATGCAGGCATCTTGCCATTCTCAAGCCATTTTGGTCAAGCTGTAGAACAGCACAGAGAATTTTTATATGCGAATGGAGGGTTTTGCTTGGGATGGGAAGGAAGTTATTTGAAATTGGTATTTTTTTAAGTGTTAGTGTTGTATCCCGGCAGTCTGAGGTATAACTATTTCCATTAGAATGCTGCTATTCTTCAAGACTTGAAATAACCAGAGAAAGTGTTCGATTGGGCCTCTCATAGAGGGCTTTACAGAGGGTGGATTCAGGGTTGAGGACACCCTTGGCTGGCTAATGGCTGCCACAAAGATCCCTATCCTCCTCCTCAGACAAATGGTAATTTGCATTACAGAAGCTTTTCGGGTTGCTGTGTATTTGAGTGGGGGACGCCTTTGTTTTTTAACGGGATAGAGAAGGCAAACATTTCATAAAATGGGCTGATTTCAAGGAATGAAAACATCTTCTAGAATGAACCCAGATCATACAGGATCTCTCCCTGCGTCCATTTGACGCCTGCATGTGTTGGCACTGGAAGTTCCTCCTAGTTTAATAGGAACAACGGGCGAGCACACTGTTCCTAATTAGACTGTGTGAGGTCAAGTATTCCACGCACAAAATGCTGAACTCTGCTGAGCTGTGGAGATGGGTCCGTTTTTATTATTTTTTTTATTTTGGGAAAGGAGGAAAGATGTGTCAGGAACTGCGGCTGTGGGATTGCTCTGGTGGAAGGGTTGTGGGGCTGTGACCATTGTGCCACACTGCAGCTGGGTTGAGCAATCGTTAGATTCCGAAGGAATCTGCAAGCACGGATTGCTTTGCTCAGTTGTACTCTTCTGGTGACTGCTGTCTTGGGAGACTGCCTAGAAGCTGAGTTTACATCAGGAGCTGAAGCTTTTTTCTTCCCCTCTCTAGACTTGCCAGTGTAGAGGAACCTGACCAGTAGAGCTATTCTGGACACTTGCGCAATTTGGTCATTCTAACGTAGATCCGTGATTGTTCTGGACTATGTCACTTGTATTCCAATGTGTTACCCACTCAGGAGAGTGATACTAGAACAGATGTCACCAATCTCTCCCATTCGATTCTTCCCCAACCCTTTCTCCAGCAAGCACAGGCGAAGTCTAGAGTACAGAGAGGAAAACAAATTATTTTTAAACATGCCTTTATATAAGTTATTATATTTAGGCGCTGTTCAAAGCAGTGTCATCCAAACCCAACTATTATGTTGAGCTGGCATGTAAGCAAATCATTAATGTGGTTCACCAGTGATTTCTGAAGCATTATTTCATATTTCTGTACTCATAAAGGGAACACTCTTCCCAACATGGCAGCAGATGAGACTGTCTAAGTCAGTGTAGACAGTCTGCATTATAGCACTTAATGGTATTCAGAAGTATATCACTTGCATGTTTTTGTCATTAAAACTACTAAAATGCCAATCCACATCAAAGTGATCTATAGAGTATCAATCCAATATTGGGTAACTTGAAAATAAGATACCCATTAAAAGTTTTTGCAGTGCTTGAAGTGATTATAGACAGAAGCATGAGAGTTTTCATTGTCTCTTCATGTCTTTCCCCAGCATGGGTGTAAGAATCACATCTGCCCTCCAGTTTTGACTGATGGACCTTCCTTCTTTCAGGGCTTGAAACTACTGTTTGAAGGGAAGCTGAAAATATGTCCTCTCAATACAGATTTCACCCATGAGTAGAACTTGGATTTTAGGGTTTACAGCATTACAGAGTTTCTTCTACAGAGGTGGCAAGACTGATGTACATGTTTAACAATGTGTCTAAGTAGATGAAAGTGAAAAAAGCATATGTGCACACATTTGACACTTCTGTAGCAGGTGGAAAAGTTTTCCATGAGTTCAGAAAGCCATGAACGTTCAGATTGATTGGTGCATGCAGTGACCATAGCTGATGATACCTTTACTTGCTTTTCTTTCTCGCTTTGCTCAGCACTGAGAACTGGTATCTCATTTTCTGTGTTTACATGAAAAATTGAATTACTGAGATATTTTTCTTGTAAATAATTTCAGACTTCTGATTTCAAGCATTTTAAGGCATTGAAAATAGTATCAGCATTCTGTCTGGTGTAGCATGTTGAAACCAGGGCATGAGACTCTTAAAGATATTTTACTCTTACAGTGGTGTGTATATAGGATCCTTCGGAGTGGATAGGTATGCTATGTGTGTGTCTGCACATATGAATACCTGAAATGATAGTCACTGCTGTTGAAAGTTAAATTGTTTGGATCAGGTAAAGGTAGGCTACACCTATATGTAGTTGAGAAGAGCCTGTAAATTTATGAAGGTCTGTGTGTGTAATAACTATTTCTGTATAAATACTTAAATGCTGTTTAAATGCTTAAAAGCTTAAAATCAGTTTTGGTTAAAGATGAAGTAAATAACTGGAGAATCATGTTGCAACAAATTGTGGTTTCCACTTAAATGTGTTTCTAAGGGTGATAGAAGGAGGAAGCATCTGCTGTTTGGTCAGATGCTGTTAATGAGCTGCATATTTGACTTCATTCTGCCAGTGTATTTCACCTTTGTATCTGTTGGGTTTCATTTGAATATTGACGTGGGAGGAATTAATCAAATGCCCTTATTGTCTTACCTGCATCTTACTAGTAAGGACTTTGATTCAACTGATCTGTTGAGGGAAAAATATGTAGCTTGTAACTGGACATATTTTCTGTGGCAGGGGAGAGAAGGGTCCCAAAATTTTGTCAAGATAAACATAGTAGTGTGTGTAAGAGAGGGAGTGGAAGGTGGTGTGGAACTGACATCTCCTGCTCTTTCAGTTGATGGTTTAATTCTCTGGAGTGTCCCTGTAATTTAGACAGCTGAAGAATAGCAAAAATATATGGGTTGGGTTTTTTTGTTCTGTGTTGTTTTTTAACTCCCTGTCCTTTCCTTTCTAGCCCTCCCAAGATGTTGTAAAACAAACTCTGCTAGTGTTTTGGTAGGACAAAATAGTTGGCAGAACACTGTTGCTCACTGTTGGCCAGTTGTCTTTGTTCCAGGGGTTTCCAAGCTGTCTTACATGAAGCAAGAAATTTACTTTCAGTTAGGCCATGCACTAGCACCCGCTTAGGAGTATAGATTCTGCTCCCAGGTCCTGAAAAGTTACTGAAACTGGCTCATCAATAAAACACAGTCCTGTTTGATGAAGGGTCTTTCTCTTGATATCTAAATGCCCTGGTGTGAAATTTGAGATATTTTTACCACTGTTACGGTTTCTGGGCTGAAATATACTTTGGGAAAGGTGGGTTTGGATTTATTTTAAGCTAGGAGGGGCTTTATTCAGGTTAGTAAAACTGCAAACTACAAGATGATTTTTTTTTCTGTTGACTTAATTCCATGTGTAACAAAATAATCCATCCTGCCTTTGCAGGTAGGCTGGGAGACAAACAGGACATAAACATGACAGGGCTTAGTCATGATCACTTAAGGTATCTGGTGCTATAGTGATGAGCATGGGATGGGAACCTCAGTAGATCAGAATCTTCCAATAGTTCACAAGCAGTGAAAAATGGGGTGGAAAAGTGGCTTCTTAACCAGGGCTGTATGTGAAACAAGGTGACAGTGATGAAGACTTGTGTTCTAATGGAACAGAGCCATACATAAAGCCACAGTTCAGGGGTAGAAGCATGAAGGGAGGAAGAGTGAGGCAGCTCAGAAGGCTCCTGGATTCTCTGAAGTGGTAAAAATTAGGGAGAAAGCAGCTTTCTTGTGCCTCTCCCTGTGCACAGCAAACATAGCTCAGTCACTACGTAAGTGTAGTAGCACTTGATGTGATTTTGTTCCTGTGCCGAGGCACGTGGAGTTCTATCCAGTTTTCTTGAACCAGCTGCTTTTCTGATGTGCGACCAAATTAATTGGCAGGTGGTTGTTTTGAGAACTTCACAGAATCGCAGTATGGTTGAGATTGGAAGGGACCTCTGGAGGTCTTCTGGTCCAGCCCACTGCACAATCATGGCCACACAGGTTGCCCAGGACCATGTTCAGATGACTTCTGTTTTTCCAGTTGTGTGACAGCTGCTCTATTGTTTTGTCCCAACAGTGAATAAAGTAGATTTGAAATTTATTTGAACCTCGAAGACCTGTCAACATGTACATGATGGCTTCAGAGATTGTTACATGCATAATGCCATGACACTGGTTTAATTTCAAATGTGTAGTATTTCAAGAATCCCAAACACTTGTGAAGCGTGTGCTTCCCTGTACAGGGTGGGAGGAGGGAGATGAGAGGGACAGCGACCCAACTTGAGTAGCTTTACTGAGGTCTTACCATGAGTCTCCAACATTCAGGACCAGAATTTCATCTCGCTTCACACAGTCTCTTGGTCTTTGCTCTTGTCAGATATGTCTTTTCATCACTAAGCAGAGAGATAGATAGATAGATAGATAGATAGATAGATAGATAGATAGATAGATAGATAGAACAGNATAGATAGATAGATAGATAGATAGATAGATAGATAGAACAGACTTTAGTTATGTCATCGTCTTAGTTCTGCTGATCACCTGGTGAATGCAGTGATGAACGATACTAATTTGAAAAATGTGAATTTTGACCTTGCCGAATGTCTCGGAAAACCTGGCTTACATATAGGTTGCTGTCTTGACTGTTGCAGTTTCCTGTTTTGCATTTTCGCCTGCTGCTGGCTTTACAGTCTGGCATATTTAATAACAGGCCCTTTATTATCCATGCTAGCTAGTGTCAGTGTTAAGTGCTTTCTCTTAGCTGTAGTAGCCAAAGGAAAAGTCTTTGTCTTTATTAGCTTAAAAACTTAGGATAAAGTAATTATAGTTTCTGTAATGTGTCGTATTATATTTCATGTGGAAAATATTTTATAAATGCTCTCGGCTTAAAACTCTGCATTGTGTGGTATTTTTGGATAGATGGCTATGAAATCACTCTTTTTTCCCCAAGTTTTCTGCCTAGTTACTAGAGCAGGAGGCAGTGGCATTAGAGGGGGGTTGAATTGCTTGCTGGAGTGTTTGGTTATTTAGAACCAGCCAAGGCAGGGCGCCTTGCTCTGGGGATGAGAGCAGGTTTTGCAAATCAGCTGAAGTACTCGTGTCTGAGCGTGAGCTAATCTTTGACCTGGATATCACTTAAAATTTGGGGGTGGCATCTCCCCGAGATGGAAAGAACTCTTAAGAGTTGGGTTTCTCCCAGCCCCAGCCATGGATTCCTTCGCATAGGCTGGCTGGGTGACTTTGGTGCTCTGAGCTGACCTCACAGAACGTGTTTTTTGGTTTATATTTTGCCAGGTTAGGAAGGTGAACTGACTGACAGGTAGAGGGAGTTTACGTTGCAGTACCAAGGCTGCCATGAGGGAGTAAAGGGAAACCTTTTCTCTCTGGGTGGGAGTGAGCCCTTGGGGCTGCTCATTGGCTTATGGACCTGTGACCTTGCTGGCCTGAGGCAGCTGCTGGAGGTAGCCAGTCACAGGCGAGTGCTGTAGCACTCCCAGATGAAGACTTCCTTAATACGCTTGCCAAGGAAAGGTCTAATTTACAGGGTTTTTTTCCCAGATACTTGTGTTGGTGATTAGCAGGGACTCGACTGCCAACAGTTACGTCAGCCACAAAGCCCCAGTGTAGCTCTATTGGCAGCAAAACGACAGTGATTAATGGTGCAGTATCTTTTATGGGGGGTGAGGGAGGACGGAGGGAGAGCAACACTTAAACAAGCTTTTCTGGTCAAGTGTTGTTTTGCTGGTATAAACTGCAAGCTGTCTGAGAGATGTTTTTCTAGTTTAATGCAACCAGATGAGCAGAACACATCTAGTGCTCGTCCTGTGTGAGACAGGACAAGTGGTTTTCCTCAGGAGGAAAAGAATGTCCAAGTTTAACTTCTTGGTAGTAGAAACTTTATTTTCCTCTTTAGAGGATGCAAGAACTTGAAACAACTGGCAGACTGGGTACAGTTAGCAGCATTATCAAGAAATCAGAGAAAAGGTAAATACTTAATCTACTAAAACTCCTTTTGTAAAGGTAGATTGGTGTTACCAGAAATCGCTGCCAGTGAAGGCAGTTAGGACACCTGAAGCTGATCTGTGCTGTGAACCAATGCCCTGTTTGTAGCTTTCCTGGGTTCTGCACCACTGCATAAATCACTTTCACATTTCTGGCTTTTGATCCACTTTTCTCAAAAGAAATTCAGAAAACATTTGTTTTGGTGCTATATGGTACATGTATTTAAAAACTCTTCCTCTGTCTTGTTACTTGCATCGTTGTAGTATATTTCTTAACTTTAAGGAATTAGACTATCTACAGATTTAAAATACAAACTGTAGGTATTTCCCTAGTAGCGGGAGCTGCTACTTTTCCTAGTGCAGGAGCAAAGTATTCACTGAATTCCCTTGTAGCCTTCTGCTGTGCTGAGGAACTCTCCAGAACATGGGAATCCGACTGTAACATCTTTTTTATTTTTATCTCTGGCTTAGCTACAGGCTTCTTTGCAGAAAGCATCAGCATAACTGGCATAAATGCTCCAGGGCTATTTACTGCAGTTGACTGGGTAACTGTTCCCTTTGCCCTTCTCCCCACCAGTTTATCAGGAATGACTCTTGCTCATGATCAGACCCGACGCATCTGCTGTGGTTTGTGAACTGGGAGCAGTTGAGAACTGGCAGTGCTGGTGGCAGGCTGCTTTGGCGCAAGTCTCATATTGCTGATTTTTCCATCACACCTTTGCCTACCTTCTTGCTTTCACTGACTTGGTACGTGAGGGCTCTCAACCTTCCAGGCCCGCCAGCAGTCCAGGGTTGTTTGAGCCTAAAGGCTTCTTATCTTGGGAGCTGAGGAGTGCTGGTTTCAGCTCCAGAATTAAAGGCATCTCGTGTAACAGCTGAAAGACACAGAGTCTGAAATCTTTGTATGTTCTTTCTGTGCACTAGCATGTGGCCTAGAAGTAAGTAGTATTGGAAAGCTACAAGTGCTGGAAATTCACCCTTGCAGCCTCACTTTATGACTTTGGAGCTTGGAGTTCTGCTGTCCATCCTCAGTACCAGGCCAGCTATGACTGTTTGTTCAGTAGCAGGCAGCCTCAGCAGTGGAAAATTTGGAAGCATTATGGCTGTTTTAAGCTAGCCTGCTGCTGACCTTGCAGAGCATGGGGTGTTTGGAAAATGCTGTGTTTTGGTGTCTGGGCTGTAAGAGATTTGCAACTTTGCAAAACCTACATTTTGAAACTTCAAACTGGTCTCGAAAAATTATGGTGGAGTGATTAATAGGTTGCCTTATTGCCGTGTGCAGAGTCATACAGGCTCTGTTAATAAGAAAAGCTTGCAGATAAGGAAAGGGTACTGAGTAATTCTTTATGTGACTTGGTTCCTCTTCCAAAATCATGAAAAGCTTACAGATAACGAGGGGATCAGACAGACAGATTATAGCCTTTTTCTCCTGTTGTAAAACCTCCGTATTCCCAGTAAGCAATGTAGGAGGATATCTCCCACTTCCTTTCAAGCTATGCTGTTCCCAACTGCTGTATTAACTATCAGTTCCTATCTGTGGGTTGAAGCCTTTGTACAGGACGCTCCAAAGCCTTGATCTCAGGAATATGAGAAAACAGTTTGACGTGAGATTCTGCAGATGTTCTGGCACAGGGCTGTGACAGCTGCTTTTGCCTCATCCCACAGTTTTTTGGATCTCTCTGCCTCCTCGTGTATGGCTGCACCCTTGTTTGCCCTTTTGGAAGGGGAAAGGTGTGTCTGTGACTTCTGAGTTTGTGTTTAGTGTAGGCAAGCTCAAAGCTGTACCTCATCTGCTGGTAAAGGCCACGATCAAACTTACATATGTTTGCGGGTGTATTTTAAATGTTAACCCACAGTGTCCTTGACTTGGTCTCAGGAGGATCCCTGAAAATTGCTACTTGCCTGTAAACCTTAATCTTCGAAGAGTTTAATTGTCTTGTGTGGAAGCTAAAGGGGCATCTGTAAACACTGTGATCTTCCATTTATAAAGGGTCTGTGACTTAGGGTGGCTTGATAAATACCAAGGAACTGCCAGGGAGTATATGCTGTGATGGGGTCATGCAGTTGCTGCTCCTTGTCCTGAGGACGTGGAGCACATTGGGCTTCGTGTCATCCGAAGTCCAGTCCCGGTTTTCAGAAGGCCACTCGTGGCATGCTGTAATTAAATAACGTTTCATTGGACGGTGGAAGTCTGGCAAATATTGGTGTTTGTGTCTGAGTTGTATAAACTTGGCTTGGAAAGCTGTGTCATCTTTAAATGCTTTCTCTCTCCAGAATGGTAGTTGTGAATTGCAGGACACTTGACGAAATTCAGCATAGACTTTTTTAAAGACATGAAGAAGGTACAGTGTTTTAAAAGTTGTTTAAAGGTGAAAAAATAGCTCTTTAGTTTCTACAGGTAAAGCAAAAACTAGGAAAGCTGGAGGAATCCTTTAAAAAACGTAAAGCATGCATCTCATGAAATGCACTGAAATGTCTTCAGCATTGGCAAACTGACTGTTTTTATTTCAGGTGTATAAATGGTGGGTGGGGGACTAATATGTGTAGAGATTTATTTCATTTAACAGCATTACTTTTTTGGTTTAATTTTCATCAGTTTGTTCTGCTTTGCTGAGGCTTGACCCAATAACTCTTTTATTAGTGAATAAGTAATTTTTCTTCTCAGTTTTTGTCATCTCTTGCTTTGGTGAAGGATTCTGCTTTAAAGCTGAGGATCTTGAGCTGTAATTTAACATCTTTACTTAATCTCTGATAAATGAGGTCTGGGTCACAGTCTTTAGAAGTGGTTTAATGCAGCTGATGTAACTGTATTGGTGCATGCTCTTGGTGAAATGAATCATTTGTAGGAGCAGTGACTTGCCTCAGCTGAGCATAACTGGAGTGCGTTTGGTGGGGTTCCCCTCCTTAAAAAATACCCCATTGGAGCACTGCTCTGGCTGGGGCTGACAAACCCCTTTTTAAATTCGTGCAGTCTGTGCAGGACTGTGCTGTTCTCTGAAGACAAAACACATCTTGCATTTTATGAGCTTCACTCAAAAATTTTGATGCCTGAGTGGTGATGGGCATTTTTCTTTCTTTTCTGTTTTAAAGGTTTTCCTTTATGCTGCAGACGTATGTTTTAACTGCCTAAAAAAATCCCTGAAAGTGACACGTCAGTAAATTTTCCCCATCTCACCTGTGAAGGAAGTTCGTCCCGCCCTGTGCTGATGAATTGGAGGGAAATGCTTTTTTCAGCTGATAAAAAGAAATAAAATTCCGTGCCCTTCCCAAAGGAGGAATTCAACAATTGGGCAAGTGATGTGGGACCATGTGTTGGTTTGTAAAAGGATATAGTTTGTAAAGATGTTTCCTTTGATGCCTGTGATGAATATGGATGTGTTTCCGTTGGAGAGGGTTTTGATTAAATTATGCAATTAGAGCTGACCAGACAGATCTAAATATAGGAAGAGGTTTCAGTTATCCTGCCTTTGTGTGTATTAACACACCCACACAGATGTGTGTTTGTTATTGTTGTAAACAACACCTGTTTTCTAAAGACAGTTCAAAAAGTCAGGAAAGGGTATGGTCTTTGTGGAAAAAGGGAGTTATACGGGAGTTTTATGATGAAAGGGAAAAAAAAAAGTGTTTTCCCCAGCTTTTTCACCTTTAGAAAAGGACTTCTGACTTACTTTGATAGCTAGGCTAGTCCTGGCATCTTTGTGAATGTTCACAAAGCCATAGCCAGCGCTCCAGACTGGTCTTAGAGGTTCTCCTGCATTTTTCAGGACTTGGTCTGTGTCATGTGACAATGCTGACTGAGATTCTTGGCTGCTCCTGCACTCCTGAGTGCTCTTAGTTCCTGGTGGGACAATGTGTGGAGTTTAAGTACGCCACAGCACAAGTGAAATGGATAAACCTGCCCCAAAGATGCACAATGAAATACCCACAGTGATGGCTGGTAATTAATTCTGTCCCTTGACAACAGTTTCTTTGGATATGTTTTTCTTTTGAATGTTTTGTCGTGGTGTGAGGATTTCTTTACGAGGCCTTTAGCTTGGAGAGAGTGAAGAACGAAGAGTCTCTTCCTTCATAGCATTTAGGAAAAAAAACCGCCTTATGAACACTATTCTGGCAGGTTTTGTGATTCACAGCCTTGTATTCATCTTATAGGTTATTTTAGTGAAGTTCGTATTTTGCAATCCCATCTGTGCCAGAGTTTTGACTGAATCATCAAGTTACAGTTCCTTCCTGACCTTGGTTAGAGTACTAGGCTGCGGTTTTAGAGATAATCTTTGAAAGCACATCCGATTCAGTCCGTCTGCTCGCCAACACCAGATGGGATTTGTGCACACCTGGATGGACGTTTTGATCTATGCTGCTTGTACTAGCCCTGCTGTGCACCAGGCTTACCCAGCTTCCTGACCAAGTGTCTTGGCAAACTTGGTTTTAGTTTTTTCCTGTGGTCTTGGCAATATAAAATTTATATAAAATAAGCACGGTGAGGAGACCAGCAGGCGGTAAAGGAAGAGCTGGTGTTTTGTGACTTTGTGGAATCTTGCATGCATGTGAAGGCAGGAGTGAGTAAAATTCAGCAATGTTTCTCATGTCTGGTGAAAGAGTCAGGATTTGAGGACCTGGTGATCACTTTAGAGGCTGTATAGTGTTACTGTTTCTTGTAAACATGGTGGAGCTGTGCTTTAATGAAGGTGGAGATAAAACTCATGAAGGATGTGGTGTTTAAATTTGTTTTGAGGAGTAGGGTTTTCAGTAGGTCAAAAACAGCAAAGGTATTGGGAAGAAATGTTCTTAACCAGGACAGGGGCAAATCTAATTGTTGATGCATGTCTGTTAAAACTGGGAAAGAACCTTTGCCGTGTTCTTCTCACAATGATATACCAGCTTAGAAAGACTTTTGTGCCATTTTAGTCGTATTGTAACACAGGATTTGGTTTCTAATGTGTATGGAAAGCAGGTATTTTTTCTGGAGAAGCAACAATGAAGTTACCGTAAATCTTTCAAATCTGGTACCTTCAAATCCAGAAAACCTGTAAGAATTTGGGATTGTTTTACCCTTGCAGTCGTGATAGTTGAGACTTCAAGGGCAAGGAGCAGTGCCTTGTGTGCCAGAAGCTGAGTGGGGAGGCGGGAGGGAGAAAAGCTGCGGTTCACTGTAGAAACTGGCCGAACACTGTGTTCTTGGTTTGGACTGTGGGGAGCACTGGGAAGGAGCTGGCAGATACTGACAGTGGAAGGTTATCCCTTCATGCTCTGGATTAACAGAGCAGTGAGGGTTTTGGCTTCTGGGTCACTGTTGCCCTCCTCCCCTCCGCTGGTAAATCCTACATTGCCCCTGCGGTTTCATTTTGCTCTCCCCCCGCCTGCTGAACTAGAGGGTGCTTGTAGGTATCTGACAGGATTTTCCCTGTGGGCCGTACAGTGGTACATGGGAGGTTTTCTTGGAAGGGCAATCCCTCAGCCAGATAGCACAAGGGATGGCCCAAGAGGAGTTTAGATACAGACTGGGTATTTCGGGTTGTAACACAGGTTTCTTCACAGAACAGGCTGGAGATACCCATCCTCCTGGCCCTTGCTGGGTCTAAGTAAGGAAAGGAGTCTAGTGCAGTGTCAGGAAAAACCCTGCCTACTCTGTTAGGTGTGATGAGGTATTTTCAACACCAGTGTGTTCCTCTTTCCTCGAACAATATGTTGTATATCAGAACACAGGATTGCATATTTCAATGGTTTTTTGAATTCTTTCTACCATGCCAAGAGAACATAAAAGAGTTAATTTTTTTTCTTTTTCTCTTTGTCGTTTTCCAAAGCTAAAAGGAAAGCCAAGTCAGGTTCTTTACGGGCTCTCTAATGAGTTCTACAGCACTCTGATGTGAAATGTGCTTTCTTTTTGCATGTGTATTGTAATGTCACTGAGGTTTCTACCAGGTTTAGTGCATTTTTCCAAGCTGAGCAAGATCTGATCTTCTGCCGTAAGAAGATGCAAAGAAAGAATTTGTTGACTAAAAGGAGGGTAATTCAGCAGAAGACTCTGGACTTTCTGTTTCACAACTCACATTACTTGAAGAAAGAAAACAAAACTTTTTGCTGCTTGCTCCAAGAACAGGGAGCTAGATGAAGTTAGTGCACAATATGTTGTTACACATTCTAGCATTGCAGCTGCTTAGAGTTCACGCCTTTTAGTAATACATGGAAACTGTACACGGAGATAGTTCCTGCCCAAATAAAGGAGACAGCTCCCTGGCTTCTATGCCAAAATCTGTTAGTTTTTTTTTTTTTTTTTTAAGAAAAAAATGTCTAAATATTGTACTGAATACATGAGTTGTTGAAAATATGTGTCTCTCAGAGCAGATAAATGACTAAATATTTTTAAAGAAGCAAATTTAAATCTCTCTGCTTGTTATTTCTTTAGTGTTAGTAAGTAATGGATGCTGGGAAGAAGTACGTTGACTAAGATAAATTGAATTTTTAAAATGTAGTCATAGACTAGACAGTTTTCTCTATTAACAATTATCCTCACTGTGGTTCCTGCCCATTTTTATGTCTAACTGTGCTAAGCATATATTAAAAATATTTAATAGGATCCTTTTTGCCTGCATCACTGAGCCTGTAATACAAATAATGAAATTAGTAGTAGAGTTAGAGTCACTTCTTGTTTGCCTGAAACTTGGGCTAGAAGTTGTTTTGCTCCCCCATCCACCCTCTGGGAGATGATCGTCTAATTGTCCAAACCCTTTCTCCACCCATCAAAAACAGTCATTTATGCAAAGTGGGGCAGTTTCCTATGGGATCTCCTGTGGGAATTTGAAAGCAGTCTCATTGAATACTGTCTGCTTCATGTTGCTGACGGAGTCGCTGTCTCTTCTTTGAGGGCTAGAAAAATAGAACTTCACTCTTAGGCATTTTGCCTGAATATGTTTGTTTAAATACAAGGCTGGCTAAACAGATACATAAAAATATAATGCTCACGTATTTTTTCATAGGCTGCGTACAGGTTTGTGTGTTAATCCAAAGATGACAAAAAAGACAACAGCAGTGAAGGAAGACAAATACAACAATAGTGGGATTCGAAAGAAGTTTGTTGATTCCTACTCATCCATCAGCAGACAGAACGCATAATAAAATGTGCATGCGTTTGGATGTGTAGAGAGTGTCTGATAAGTGGGTAACAACTCAATTTCCTTTAAACTGATGCCAGACTGCCTTTTGGAGAGTGTCCTGTTGTTTGGCTTAGGTTTCTGTTTCATCCCTACCTCATGAATAAACAGACCCTTCAGGGGCTGGTGGTCACTCAGCTGTTGGAAATACTAACTCCCACTTTCCTAGAAGGGCACGTGGATTTGGGGAAGAAAGACGCAGACTGTGTCATCTGCTGACTCTTGTTTTAATCTTTATTTTTCACTTCCAGCTGATAAGACCACTTTGTGCAAAAGTAATACAGGAAATGATGCAGTGCAGAAACCAAGAGTGGCAGAAAGGGAAATGGAATGTACTGGCAAGGGCTCAGCCCTGCGGACGAGCTCTCTGCTTCTTGGAAACGAAAATCTCCACATACATTGTGGTTTGGGTTTTATTTGTTTGGTTTTGTTGTTGTTTTTTTTCTTTGTCTGTATGTTTGGTTTTTGGGGTTTTTTTAGCTTAATATTGGTTTTGGAGCTTAGAGAAACTAGTGTACAGCAGCCTGTGAGTTTTCTCCCTCTTCCCTTATCTTGCTGCTTGTTCAGGGCTTGGGGTGTGCTTAGGCTTTGTTTTGGAGGCAGGACTTCAGCAGGAATCCCTGGCTGGAGGCTGGTGGCCAGCTGGGTCCTGCTGAGCTGCATTACTTCCAAGCTCACCTCCAAGCACTGTGCCTAATGCTGTTCCTCCTGCTCCCAGCAGCTGTTGCCACAGAGATGCCACCGTAGCTTTGATGGTGAGGGTGAAACTTGTTTTGGAGTGCATGACTGTGGGAGTGGGATGTGTGTGTGCTGCAGGATTTGATCCAAAAACTTCAGAGAATCTGTTCCTTTGGTCTGACTGCTTGGGGCTGCATCTGAGCGTCATCTTAGTCTGTGCAGACCTCGTGTACTAGCCCATGTTAGGGTTGTATTTTCAGGTGCTGATATAAACATACGTCAGGACTTTTTCCCAGCAAGGAGCTTGGTGAAAAATGGGTCAGGCCTAGGTAGAACCACATCTGCAAATATTATCAATGTTGAATGAAGCTTGGGTCAAAATGTAGGCTTTGTACTTTCTCCTTTATTAGAGCTTCAGCTCAAGCCTTTTAAATCTTTTTTGTTTAATTCAAATGGAAGTTAAGGAGAAAGCTTTACTTGATGTACTACTGGAACTTGTAACTTTTGTGTGTGGAACTTTTATCTTTTGTTTGAAAAGTGCAGAAAAAAGATACTTAGAATATTGATTGAGATACAGACTATATATTAATTAAGACTAACTCAGTTACAAACATATTTAAAGCACATGCACTGGGGTTCTGGTAATTCAGTTCTTAAATTAGCACAGCATTTTAATAGACCACTTTAACAGTGCATGTGAGGATAAAGTATACCTGGACTACAGTCAGTGACAGTAATGGAGTTTCAGTTCATTTAACAGTACAGCACATGCCCACGTAACAAAACAAATTCTTAAATTTGCCGCAGGCTCATGCAAATCTTCGCTTGCATTAACATTATTATTTCAAATACAGTTCTTAGTGTAAAAGAAATGGGATGTACCAGTTTGAAGTGTAGGTAGACGTGGCCTATGTCTTAGTCCATAACCATTATTCACATAAATGTAGTTTATGCGTTCAGCCTAATAAAACTGAACCTCTGCAATTAGATAACTGTTTTAGTGACAGGTTAATTTGAATAAAGTGGATGGTTTTCAGGTTAAATTTATTCAAGTATAGTGGTATACTATGAAACCATTGCAATGTATGACAGTCAAGAGAGTAAATGTGCCATAGCATTTGCAATTTTAGGGTCTGCAATCTTTTCTTAGTATAGCTGTGAAATCCTGTCTGGTGTGGGTGTGCTGACACCTTCTATTCTCTGTGTGTATAGACTGCTGGTTGGTTGGGTGTTTTTTGTGTTTTTCTGATGGCAACAAAAACATTCATATCCTTTTCCCCTTCCCCCTTCCTCTGCAACCTGTTGGTATCCAGTCCAGGATATGTTTCCTGTCTTGTCTGTCTATTTGAGAATCAGTGATGTGGTGCTCTTTGTCTCATTTTCCCCTCCCTGCCAGTCCCGAGTCTCTTCTGTTTCCCTTGCCGGAGCCTTTTGCCTGCTCCCAGCCTGGACAAGGACAAAACCTGCTACTCACAGCTGGGACTCCTTCAAATGTGGTGTTCCTCCCCCTCTTGACCCATCGCTTCAGTCTCCCATTCGTTGTCTCCCAGCTTGAGGACCACTGTGCTGTCTAAAATCCTGTTATCTGGACTTCCTCGTCCTTCCCACTCCTTTGTGTGTCCTTGAGTATATCAGGCAGACATTGCAGCAGGAAGGGTCAGTGTGTAATCGGTGAAGTTCACGATAGCTTTCCCTCACAGGCTGCTTAGGAGCTCTGAGGGCTCTCGGGTGGGGTGGGCAGATGCGGTTTTCTTTCTCATGTGAGTGAGTGAGGGTTAAGGTCTTTCTTGTTTCACTTTTTTCTTTTTTTTTTTTGCTTTGTTCCTCAAAGTAAGTCAGAGGTGAAACTGAACTGTTTTTTTTTTCCAGATTGAGTTATGCTCAGGTCTAGTGCAGTGATTTTTGAACTTCATGCCTGGCAGTTTGGAGAGAGCTGGGCAGCACATTGCTGTTGAGGAATATTGCTTCCAGCCGCTCTCTAAACTAAATAATAAAAAAAGCATTAGTGATCCTGCACTGCTTCCTTGGGATGTTTTGCTGGGGTTAAAGTTGCGACAGCTGACAGGCAGAGTGTAGCATCCCTCACACTTAATAGTGAAAAATTTAAATTGAGGGACTGTTTTAGTGTAGATTTAATGTGAGCTACAGTTCTAATATAGGGATATACTGAGTTCAGCAGCAGGTCCTGCTGCTTAAGTTTTCATCAGATGCGCTTTGAGTCCTGTCAGCACTTTGTTGTTTTGTTGTTGGTTGTTTTTTGATCACACCACTCCTCTGGGTTGAGGTGGGGGGATATTTTTAACTGCTGTATGTTAACTTAAAAGGTAAAATCCTTTTTTTTCCCTCTTTCTTTGATACTCTCCTTTAGGTTGTCAACCAGAAGGATTTAGAATAATGAGAAAGTTGTAACCATCAAGGGGGGATGTCAGCGCTGCCTTCCTGGGACTGGAGGGTTGAGAAGGAGAAAGAACCAGAGCTGTTTGATCCAGGCTGCTTTTGACTGCTGGCACAATCTGCTGTACCCTGGTGGTGGTGGAAGAACAGGGCAGTCATTCCTGCTTGGTTCTGTGGTATCACCACAGCGGGGTCACCATGAACGTAACAAGTTTATTCTCCTTCACCAGCCCAGCAGTGAAGAGGCTGTTGGGGTGGAAGCAAGGGGATGAAGAAGAGAAATGGGCAGAGAAAGCTGTTGACGCATTAGTGAAAAAACTGAAGAAGAAAAAAGGTGCTATGGAGGAGCTGGAAAAAGCACTGAGCTGTCCTGGTCAGCCCAGCAACTGTGTCACAATTCCTCGTTCCTTGGACGGCCGGCTCCAGGTGTCGCACCGGAAGGGGCTCCCACACGTCATTTACTGCAGAGTGTGGCGCTGGCCGGACCTGCAGAGCCATCACGAACTGAAACCTCTGGAATGCTGTGAGTTCCCCTTTGGTTCAAAACAGAAGGAGGTTTGCATCAATCCCTACCACTACAAGCGGGTGGAAAGTCCTGGTAGGTTTTTCCTTGTTTGTACCTTTACACCTTATCTGAACAATGCAAAGTGTGGCAATTAATCATGTGACTCATCGGCTTAAATAAGCAAAAGTGGCTGTTTGCACATGTCAGATTCTTCCTCTGCAGTTTATCTGGATGTAGGCATTAATTAGCAGTTCTCCCTTTCACGTGGCAAATGCTTCACTTGTGTAAATGTTTTATCACTACACAGAGGTAGTCTTAATATGTGCCTCAGGCTGCTGGGCCTGGTATCATCTGGGAATGTTGGTACCCACTATCTCTCAGTTAATTTGTTGTTTACTCAACTGTGCAGATCTGTGATTTTGTATGAAACACTGCAGGCTAACGTAAAGGATTATTTGCATTATCTGTGCATGAAAACCATTCTGACACACAGCAGTAGTAATACTAGTAGTAGTATTTCCAAATTATTATTTGACTTTATCACTTTAGTTTCTTCATCCTACAGAAAATAATATTGTTTTTAGGATCTTTCACAATTGTAGCCTTTTAAAAAGACTTTGAGTTTAGACAGCAGATCATAATCCCCTCAATTTGAACTTTGATAGCACTGTTGAATTGTACGTGAAATTTCACTGTCAGCTGTTCTGCAAACACAGTTTGCTTACCTGTTACCCACTGCCTCACTTCTTTTTTTAAGGTGCCACCCATTCTCTCTTCAGCCTCCTCTTCAAAGGCCAAACCTCTTTTTGATAACTCTGTGCTTATTTTCACTCATGCCAGTTTATTATCAGGGAATCCTTCCAGGGACTAAGATGAACTGTGCTTGGATGTGTCATCACCAGTCTCCAGCTGTTTGTGAGGGTGTACAGGGACAGCTGCAGAAATGCGCCGCAGGCATGGGTGGACTTCCCTGGTTTAAATGTGGGAAGTCTGTCAGTGTTAGCCATTTCATAAACTCTGCAGCTGTCTGTAGAGTGGCAAGGATACACAGAACCGAGATGGAAATGAGGTTGTTGCAAGATTGTTTTGCAGTGGATGGAAATTGCATTTGTGTTGGATCTGCAATGCACAGTGCATATCTTGATGTTAAATATTTCCCTTTGCTGTGTTAGTATTAACTTGGAAATCATGTGAATAGCAGATGCAATACCCATAATGTATGTACTTATGCAGCAGCAGCTTGAACAAAGGAACTCAGCACTGGAAAAACAGTTCTGAAAAAATTTAAAATTTCAACAAAACTCAACAATTTCATGTTAAGTACAAGAGGGATAGTAAAATAGTCATGTCCTTGTACTGCTAGATGTCTGCATATGTCTGGGTTGGTTGCTTGCATTCAGTATTCCAAAATACTGAAAATTAAGATTCCTGAAACACCTCTATTTCTGTCAGACTGAGCAACAGTTGGGCTCTTACTGTAATGCCAAATTACGTGTTCTAACTCATTTTGCTTTAGTATTGAAAACAATTACTGAGTTTGAGAACATTCTCATATGGACCATTTATGCCATATTTAAGACCAGGTATTTGTAAATATCCCGTCACTTCGCAGAATCACAGAATCACTTAGGGTGGAAAAGATCTCTGAGACTGTTGAGTCCAGCCTCTGACCAGACACCACCCTGTCAACCAGACCATGGCACTGAATGCCACATCCAGTCTTTCCTTAAACACCTTCAGGGATGGTGACTCCACCACCTCCCTGAGCAGCCCATTCCAACGTCTAATCACCCCTCCGGCGAGGGAATTCTTCCTAACGTCCAACCTAAACCTCCCCTGGTGCACCTTGGGACTCTTGTCCATATTCTGTGTTCACTTCACTGAGTTATGCAAGATAGAATAAAACTTTCACAAGATGCCTAACTAAAATGTACATTTTAGGCTGGGTTTGTAATGTAGAGGGGTTTGTGTTTAGTCAGCCACAGATTGTTTTGAGGGATATTGCACGGAGCTGAGTGGGAAAACAGCTTTTGGAAACAGGTGGTAGCTGAACTCCCATTTGGCTTGGAGTGCTGTGCTCTGTAACTTCTGACTTCTTTTTTCCTGTCCCTTCCTTGTTCTTGCTGTCCTCCAAGCATGGTCTTTATCTTCGTTTCCTGACAGTCACTCCCAAATTCCGCTAACCATTTTTTCCCATTTTTGCCAGGACATTAAAACACCATTATTGCTGCGTAAGTGCTTACACTTTGAGATTAATGGGTAGTGGGAATTCATGCATGAGTCACCATTTACAACAGTCTACGGACTCCAGCAGATATCAAGGTTTGTGTTTCCCAGAAGGCTTAGAAATGTACTTTCTCTTGACAAAGCAAAATAGGAAACTCAGATTGTGTATGATACATGTTTTGTGTGCAAGGTACATCATGAATTTCTGGCTCTGCTTGACAGTGTGGTCTCTGTTTTGTGCAGAACCGGCTGCTGGAGAGCTGAAGGGTATGATCCATGCATGAGATGGCATCTATGCTTTAATTCTTCTGCTGATTGTTGTGTGATTTGTTTCAGTGTTGTGTAAGGTTTGAGGAATGGATTAGTGGTAAATCCTCAAATACGTAAAGTCAGGTAATGCTCTTTGTTGGGAAATCAGTGCTGTGGATGCATCTCAGTTTCCACAGTGCCAGAGGCATGAATGGATTTTCTACCTTGATACCTTATTCCATCCTCACTGTTCAGCTTGTGAAGATAAGCTTGGAAAGCATGAGAACTGGCACTCTGTGGTGTGTCTGCCAGCTACAAAGCTACATCTGAATCCAAGTGAGATCCTTCTGTTAGCCAGGCTAGATAGGAGCAGGTTGTAAACAGTGAGAGGAGGCAGAAAACTTAACAGCAGTCTCAAACAGGGAATCTCCCAGTGTCCCTGCACACGGAGGGGGATGTAGCATCTGGCAGGCACATGGGTGTGACATGATAGGACCCTGCTCATGCCTAACCTGACAGGGAGGCTCTGCACAGGCGCGGGGGCCTGCCTGATCCTGTGGCGCATCAATCAAGAAAACTGAACTGACAGAAAACTACTTTTTGCCACAGTTAACTTGGCAAGCCCACAGGTGACTCATGTGGAACCAGATGGAAGCATGGCAGCGTGGGGGCACAGGGTGGAGGTGAGGAAGAGTGGCCTTCCTGTGACACTGACACTTGTCCAGCCTGGAACCAGCGAGCTGATGGAGTGATGGAGCCCCGCTCTCTGGTGGGGTGCATGGGCTGCTCCTGCTCTCTGTGTTGTGCCAGCACAGCTGTTCTCGTGGCCTTGTGCTGAACCAGATCACAGTCACTTTACCTCTCCCCTGCTGTGCTATCTTTCAGGCTGATCAGGGCAGCACAGGGTCTTTCATCCTGGCCGCGAGAACATCTGTACCAACACGGCCCTGTGGAGGACATCTGGGAAGGAGTGGAGGTGGAGAGACATGAGAGGAAAAGCTAGAGACTTGTTGCTGGGAGTGGGAATGCAACCTTGCACTTGAGTGCCAGGAGGAAACATCTCCTTGAGACGGGTTACAGTAGCTCACTGCTGCTGTTCCCCACGTCTGTTCTGTGCAGAATTATTTCTGGAGCAGGGTAGTTAATGGCTGTCAGACTTCTCCCTTGGCAAGGCAAAGCAAAGCTTTTAATTAAGGAGGGCAAGGTCTGAATTTGATGCCTCTTAAAAATTGGCACACTTAGCTGAACTGGTGTGCTTGCTTGGCTGAATCTGCTTCTTCTCCTCAGTTTTATTTTTTGGTTTAGAGATACCTGTTGTGATTATCCTTAAGTAAGATCAAGACTTGAGAAATAATTAGGTGTACAGCATACAGAGAGGCTGTGAGGAAAAACCCAACATGATGTTTCTCATCCCTTTAAAAATGCCAGGAATGACCTCTCAAGTTTTGCTGGAGAATGTGTAAAGTCCCTCCTGAGACACTTCCTTCCCGTCTTTTATTCCTTAAGTTTCTGTGGAGATACAGCCTCTGCTGCTTGCCTCTGTCCTCAGTTATGTCAATGGGACCAGATGAAAGATATCATCCAGAATTTAGGGGAAAAAAAAGGCCTGGATCCTGTTTGCTCTAACAGCAAAACAAGAGGAATGGAATACGGAACAGGGAGGATGAAGAGGTGCTTAAATTGACACTGCTATTAAAAATAATAATAAGTCACACCTCTAATGTGGCTTTAGGGGAGGAGGTTGTGTTCTTTTGCCTTAGCTGAAGGGAAAGGAAGGAAGGTGAAGAAACGGAATATTTAAGTTTCTTGAAGTGCTAGTGAACACTAGCTCTCCTCCATCCTGATGCAGAATTGTGTTTGCCTCCACTAAGTGTCCTTGCCCATCATCGTGCTGGCTTCTGACTTTATACTATGTTACAAAGGAGGCAAAAGAGAAATTAACTTTGTTTTCATGTTTAACTTGTGGAAGTGGTTGAAGTGTTTCTGTAAATGGCTATCTGCTATTTTTTTTCAATTACCAATAAAGCATAGATAAAAAAGGCTGAATGGTGTTCCTCTGTTAAGCTTTTTTTCCTGAGAGAGCTGGCTGCTGTACATCAGAGAGCCCTGCTCTACAGGGGCTTTATGGAGCTGATGGTGCCAATGTTCCAGCCAAACTGGGGGCAAGCGGTGGTCGCTTCTTGGTGATGCAGCCAAGTACCCTGTCATAACGGTTGAATTTTCAAGTCTGCCTAAAAATTGTGATGTTCCTTTCAATTACAACCGTGGATTCAAAGTGTGTGTCTGCTTCAGCAAGCTTGTTGCTGGCCAGAAACATTTTAGGTACAGCTGCTTTTTGCCACAAGAACAGGCCAGGTCCCCAGGCTCTGAGCAGAGCGGTAGGTGTGTCATGCTGGTTTTGCTCTTGGTGTGGACTCTCTGCCTATGACTTTAACCTGATTATTTTCATATTTGTCTTTGATCTCCTCTGCTTTTTGCTCTCAGTGAGGCTCTGTAAGGCAACACACCTACTGCAGGCTCCCACAGAACCAGGCCTGGTAGAGGATAATGCCAGCAGTGCCAGGAATCTGGGAGAAGGGGAGGGGAGAGGGGGGGAAAGGAAAAGGTGAAAGGGAAGCTGCTCTTGGGGTGTAAGGGAGGGCAAAATTGCTGCATCCCTTCAGAGTTAATATATAGAATCAAGTTAGAAAAATCCTTGTTCCTACATGATTCCCATAGCAGGATTTCTGCGCCTCTGCAGGCTGGGGGTGAGGGAGCAGAGTGTCATCCCTGAGAAGTTTTGCTGTGCAGCCATGTGTGCACTTGGGTGTGACTTTAAAAATAGCATTGCTACAACAGGTGGGCACAATTATAGGATAGTTCCCCAAAATAGCAAAAGCAACTGTCAGTTTGCTTGGCAAGCAGAATAAAACTTCCTTCATTTTGGCTTTGCAGAATTTAGTTCAAAAATTCCTCGCCAGAGCCAACCTGGGGGAGAGGAACTGAAACAAGGAGGTGGAAGGAGGGAATGGTCTAACAGCAGCGCTTTCCTTGTCTAGCCTTACCACGTCTCAGAAAAAGAAACCGCAATAAAGGGATAAAAGTTGTTAAGGAAGATATGTTTCTGTCCTATTTGGTGTGTGTTTTCTTTCTTTAAAATTAACCAGATACAGATATTTCTTCTGATTTGAAAGACCAGACTTCCAAGTTTTAACCTGAGTAGGATGGTGACCGTGGCTTTTGTACAGGTAATTTGAACTCTGGTCTGTGTAAATGTCTGAGTTAATACACACTATCACTGTGACTTCCTCCTGCATCAGGACTGCTCCTCCACCATATCTGCTTACAAGGGCTCCCTCACTGATGTGCATACAATTAGTACTAAATTCTGAAATCGACCTTGACAAATGTCAGTTTAATCAGAATGTCAGCTTATCAGAGCGTCCACAAATAAAATCTAATGTTAGCTGAATATTGTAATGCAGGAAGTGTCCTAATGTTACTTGTCAAATGTATTTAGACCAGATGTCTGATGTAAAAGCAAAGTCAGTAAAGTAACAGCTGTTTTACTTTTTTTTTTTTTAATACAGTCTTCATTTGTAACTATGCAAAATGACAAACCAAGCTGTGAGGTCTCCCAAAACTGTGAAATAAAATTAAGAATTGAGAGAACAAGACAGCTCTCAGCTTTCTCCTGGAGTAGAAAGTTTGTCTTTCTGTCACCCAAAATAGGTTACTGAATAGCTGCATTTACTAGAACAGAGGTTTGGAGCAAAAGTCTCAGAGACTGGAATTTCTCCTTTTGAGAAACCAGCAAAGCAAAGCTGTGATAACCACAGCCAAGGGTTATTGGAAGAGCTTTAAGTAAGAGTTTGATCCTCAGAGATTGCTTTTGACACAATGCTTATTAATTTTATATTTTTAACCAAAAATAACTCAAGCAACATGAGAAAACCTAATGACATAAACAGTTTTCTCTCTACCCAGTATTTTACTGTATACAAGCAAGATCTTGGCAAGGCCTTGCAGTCTGAATGCTCCAGTGACTCTCTAGTGCTACAGAGAGCAGACCAAACTCAGCACATTCAGCTGAGCATGTGTTGGTACCTGCTCTGTTCCCACCGTGGGACTGGAGTGCTCATCAGGATGCCACAGCCAGCTTCAGCTGCTGTGACCTCAAAGGCAGGAAATGAAGCTGGGAGTCTTCAGGAGGGTTCAAATTTGTTAGTTTAACACAGCTGCTGTCTTTTGTTGGTTTTGGTTTGGCTTTTTTTCCCCTTCTCCTAACTCTTCCTTTTTGTTATAACTTAATCTTTGCAGGATTTTCCTATTTCCAGATAGTGAGAACTTTTGCTTTAGGATTTCCCTCCTTCCCAATCTGCAGTTCTGTTTTTCTGGCAAAACATACCTGGCTTTGCATAAATTCATATGAAAATGCAGCTATATAATGCTTGGAAATGAAAGTTCTCTGTCTAATGATAGTGTTGTCACATCTTCATTAGCATCAAGGGCGCTGTTGTGGTACAAACCCTTTTACTGAACATATGTCAGCCAAGTCATGGTTTCTAAGAGCAAAAAGTGTAGCACCAATTGCTTAATGTTTTTCTTTTTTCATTTATTTTATAAATAAATTTTTTACAGAGGAAGTAGAATCTACTTTGGCAAGGAAAGTGGATCAAAGTCTGCTTTTTTATATGTGGTCCCTTGTGTTTCATTACATGGTCTTTCAATTTCCATACCTGGAAAGAAAGATACCTACCCAAATTTTCACATAACATGCAAAGGGTGTGGAAAAAATGAGCCCTTGAGGGAAGCTAGCTGTCATCTGGGCTTGTGTAAGATAATCAAAACCCATCTGGATAGAAAATATGCTTCTTTGAAAGCACAGCAGGTCCTTTGGATTGGGTTAGTTTGGGGTTTTTCATAGAGAAACTTAAAAAAAAAGAAGTTATGTTCGTAAATTGGAGACTTTCTGTGTTTGCTAAAATCATTATCTCTGGAATGTGAAAATAGAACAAAAAAGAAAAGCAAGAAGATCTTTATTTAGGATAGCACAGCTGTTAGTTTTCTGAAGAAGAACAGGGTGACATGCTGGAGATAAAAAGAGTAGAGATCAGTAAGTTTCTTCAAAGGCCACTATTACATTTTCATAAAAGCATTTCTTCCTTGGTGTGGTTAGTCAGAACATTTATCTGAACAGCCAGGTTGCCTTTGGTCTATCTTCAGTATTTTTGGCATTCTTGGCTCCTAGATGAAATAGCCCTGTGGGTGAAATTGCCCTGTAGCTCTAATTTCTTTAATACAGCTCCTCTTGTTTGGTGCAGGCATACTTGGTCTTATTTGCATGGTAAAAACAAGCTCCCCAATTCCCAGGCTGTCTTGAGAGACACGGGATCTCAGCTACAGTTCCACAAACATACCCAGCCTGCTTCCTGGGAGTTTATCTCCCTCTTCCTTACTAGTAAACTTACTGGTAGTAGTCAGGTATTGACTCTCAACTCCAGGTCCACATCGACAGAAAAACTTGGGAGCAAAATTTAGCCACAGTATGGCACATAAAACCTTTTAATCCGGTGTTTGAAGAATTACAGAAATCAAGCTGTCGGATGACTTGTGGTTCTACTCCATTAACTTTAATGAGGTTGAGTTTGCAAATCTGTTGCAGTAGCTTTTTAAGACAACAGTGTATTCAATAGTATGTTTCCTTTAAATATATGCTGATGATACTGATGATAATTTTTTAAAAAATTAATTTTTTATTGTATCTGTGTTCCCTTCCGCTGAAGAGGAAGGGAGGAATTGTGTTTGCAAATGGTTAGAGCCACATCCTGCAGAGATCTGCACAGCAAAGATGTGCACTGCTTCATTATTTCATAGCAACAGGTGTGCTGGCTTAGCACTGAATAATTCTCTCATGCTCTCTCCCCTTCAATTATACCTCTTCCTGGAGCTGGCAGCTGCAGCAGAGATCAGCCTCCTCCCCTGCTGGACTGAGCCTCAGCAATTTGTTATTCCATGTGGCTGAGGTCTGCAACCTGACCAGAAGCCCAGCGCCTTACGCAGGGGTGAGGGGAGCAAGAAGGGCGTGCATCCCCCTTTATGGTTTGAACTCCTGGCAGCCTTCCATGCTCCAAAGGGCCCAGTCCCTGCTCATGTCTTTACTCCTGAGTGAACAGCACTCAAATGAACTCCTGTGTGGCTTCACTAGGAGCAGCTTCCCTGCAAAAAAGCTGGGAGCTGCAGAGAGATCAGGTTATGGCAGTGAGTGACTTGGAGCTGGACTAATTGGAGCACTGCAGTCTCTGTCCCACCTGATGTGGCCTTTCAGGGCTTTTCCTGCTCATTGAAGGTTGTGTGTATGCAGGGAGGACGTGAATTAGGGGCAGCACTCCAAGTAAATTCTGCAATGATATTTTTGAGACTATTTGTGTTGTATCAGTACCAGTTGTATTCTTCTTCCCTCTTTTCCGTGTCTATTTTGAAGAAGTTGGCATTTCATCACTTGAGGTTGACAGAGTTGGACAAAAAGCGTGGGTTTGCATGAAGGACACCTGGGAAAAGGAGACTTGTTTTTATCTCAAGTCCTTCTAAACTTCGCCAGTGGTTCTGCCCAACAGGAGAAAACATGTATATATACCTTGGGAAAATCTGGCACTGCATTAATTTAATTACAGAAAACATACAGAAAATATCCTGTTCTCCTGCTATTTTAAAATGCTGTAAATCATGTGGCTTCCTCTGATGTCATGTGTGTCATTGTTTAATGTGAGGTAGGGGATGGGAAAGGTAGGTGATGTACTTTCTGCACAAATTAACTCCAGAAAAGTTAATGGTTTGACCTTCATCCGTAGGAAAGGAAGAGGCAGGAAAGCTGTGTTTTTAATGCTTGGAAAAGTAAGGAAGAATCATAAAGACAGGAAAGGGAAAATACATTTTAACACATGATCTCATTGTTAATTTTTTCACTGGTAATTTATTAGCCCAGCAAATGTTGACTATGACAGTTAAATAGTACTTGACCTAGCTGCAAAAGGACTGCTTGTTTTAACAGAACAAGCTTAATTCTGAGAGACCCTAATAATCAGAGAGCTTGGCTCTGACATGTTGAGGATGGGGGGATTTGTGATGTACACCTGGATGCTGAGCAACTTTATTTTCAACAGTCTTTTCCAGTGGCATGTGAGAACGGTTGTGTTGGAGCAAGAAACAATCTGCACAGCTGGGGGAGATGCAGCTTCTCCTGGGGTGTTTTGCAATTGAGAACTTCCGTAGAATGACAGATGGATGTGTTTTGTTTCAGAAAACACCATAATTAGGAACTTTGCCTGTGCCTTGTAAACTGGAGTTGGTGTTTGACATCTAGACAAATTACTCAGGGGTGACATCTGCCTCAAATATATGAGATCTGTTGGAATCTCAGTGAAGTTGCTGTAAGAAATTGAGAGATCAGATTAAATCCTTAAAACCTGCTTCTGACTTGGGCAGCCTTAATTTCAGTAGTGAGGGTTTGGGGTTTTTTCAGTGTATGTTCAGTGAAGATTTCTGGGATCAGACTGCTCATGCATTAATGCCACTAGCAGGCAAAAACGGGGGCTTAATTTCTCTCTTAGGTATATGCAAAAAAAAAAAAAGAGCAAAGGAAACCTACTTCTTTTTAGCTAATCTGTGACTTTAGGAACAGAGAGTGAGTTTTTAGGGTGGCATTCATTCATTTATATCCCTTTTTTTCATGAACCTAGACCTCAGTTACCTGGTCTATGTGTCGAGTGGTATCCTGGTACTCTGGGACTCCAGGGCACCAAAGTAAATACCTGAGTGCTGCTTCTGTAATAGCAAAGTGCTGGAAGAGTAAAGATGCCCCAGTGTCCTGGAAGAACCTGTTTGTCATGTCAAGAAAATGTTGGGTTTTGTTGTTTTGGTTTGGTTTTTTTTTTTTTTCCAATTAGTTTGTAATTCAGCCTTTTAATAAAGCAGCTGTCTCCAAAACACTTTTCTTAATCTGAATGATAGTTATGTCTGTATAGGCTTGTTGTGTACACATGCTCTTGTTCCTCTTCTGTCTGCCCAGGTGCTGGGGCCAGAGCAAGAGTCTCAAGGAGAGGGGGTGGTAGCCTTGGCTTGTTTTACCTGGTTTTTGTTGGGTTTTTGGCACCCTCTCTTGAAGGCAGACTATCCAAGGGGGTTTCTTCCAGTCCTGCTCAGCTATGGAGTTGAGAAACAGGTTCCAAAGGGGGAAGATGTGAAGAGGACTATCTTTTTTATTTCTCTTCCACTACTTTGTGCATGGTCTTCTCTCTCCCAGACCTTGCCTCTCCTCTTCTATCCATCCCCCAAAAATTTCTGTGCAAAGAAGAGCTTTTAATCCTTCAGTTAGCTTGGACTTTGCTGTGAGGCATTCCAAGATATAAGCCGAGGAACTGGAAAAAGAGTTGATTCTTTTATCTTAGTGTATCTGGTATCATGTTCATATTCCCAGTTTGAAAGAGATCTTTGTTTCTCTGCTGAGAAGGCTTCAGAAATGTGGTGAGACTCGTAGTTTCTGATGTTTCTCTGATCCCATAGCAGCACATAGTTGCAGCTCAATTGCTGCTCAGGTGGTTTTTTTGAACTACATAATTTTCTTTAAATTGCACATTTTGTAAACTGACTTGAAGAGTTAATAACTGTTTTAATAGTAACTTGTAAGAACATAGTCCAGGTTAAAAATAAAATTACAGCTGTTGGGACCAGACTGAGTTCAAGGCTTATTAGTATTGTCTTCAGAAAAAGAAAATAATCTGTTCTTACTAACAAGGGTTTGGGTTACAGGCCATTAGGTGATTAGTAGGATGACAAGTGCAGCAGGAGGAACTGCATGTCAGCATTGTCAGGCTCTTCCCAGCATCTCTTCGTGCGAGTAAGACTGAAACGCAGAACTGTGGTTTGTTCTTGGCTCTTCTTCACTGGCCCTCTGTGGAAACAAGCTCCCATCTGGCAAAGCAGGGAGCTGCGGATTCGAGCTGTGCAGTAACCGGATGTAAGGAAAAGAGTTCTTGCTTGGACATGTGCTCCTAGGTTTGACTACCTTGTTTTTGAGGCAGATGCGGATATGCCGGGGGGAGAGGAAGAATGTGGGGTTTTTCCCCCTGTATACGTTCAGAACTGAGTCTCTAACACTGTGGCTTTTCTCTCTTTCTCCCTTTCCAGTCCTTCCTCCAGTGCTGGTTCCAAGGCACAGCGAGTACAACCCCCAGCACAGCCTCTTGGCGCAGTTCCGCAACCTGGGACAAAACGAGCCCCACATGCCGCACAACGCGACTTTCCCGGACTCTTTCCAGCAGCCCAACAGTCACCCGTTCCCCCACTCGCCCGGCAGCAGCTATCCAAACTCGCCTGGAAGCAGCAGTAGCACCTATCCACATTCTCCAGCCAGCTCAGACCCGGGAAGTCCTTTCCAGATGCCAGGTACAGTCAGCTTCCCTTCAGAAGGGAGAAGGTGGTTGGACATCACTGCTATCACGGGTTTTTTGCTTAATAACACCAAATGGTCGGCCAACGCTTGTGTTCAATAGCAAGCTGAGAGATGTAAAGTAATAAAGACTGTAGAATCTGCTTGGTAAGACTGAAGGCTTTAATATTGTGCCTCTTTCAAACACAGTTAAAACATTACAGTAGAACTCTTGTGGGGTGTGGGGAGGGATCCAAAATGTTCCGGGGACCAGTTCAGCAGTTTAGCCCACAAAGCATAGCGTTCAATGCAGTAGAAGTGTGGTGCTAGAGATCATCCGTGTTTCAGAAAGAGATTATCCTAAGTTCAGCACAAGGCTTTAGTTCTGCAAAAAAAGGATATTTCTCAAGGTGATCATGTTATTGCTACTTGATGAACAATTTCTTCGCATAGTGGTGTAATTTCAAGGAGCAAATATACTTCAACTGAAAAACAGGCACTTAAAAGAACTCTTCAGGCTGTTACTACCTAAAGTCAGAGAAGAAAGAGCCTTCCTTTGTTGACTGGTGTCGGTAGAAAATTCCGCGAAGCTGCCTTTTTTTGGTCTTTACATGTGGCTGGATAAAAAGTACTGCAGAAGCAATCTGTGGTGGATTTCTTCATCTAAATGCTGGGAGAAAGATGCTGTACAAATCCTTACTGATGTTGTTTGCCTGTTTCCTTCAGGGGCTGAGGGAGGGTATGTGTAAACAAAGCAGCAGATTTGTGAAGATCTGTTTCCTCTTACATGAAATGAATATCCATCGATTTCTGCTCTTGATAATTGTTTCAAATTTTTATCTTTGTGAGTGAAGACTACTGAATTTGCTGGAAGGAAGGAAAGAGAGTTTGTATTGGCTTTTCTAAAAAATGTGAGAAGTTGCTGTGAAATCAGCTGTCTTTTTTTTCTTCTTTTTTAACATGATTGCTGTGGTTGGGGCTCTTCCAGCAGAGATAAAGACCTAACAAGGTCTTCATGAATGCTGGCTTGTGGAAGTTCACTTGATCTTTGAAGGTCTGTTCTGTCCACATGCCCTTAATGTCAGCAGCTGCAGTGAAGAAACTGAATTAGAGGGGAGGTCAGGATACTGATGTCCTTGATTCTTAGCCCTGGACAGTTGTCCATCTTTCACTAATGGGGAAAGAGGCTGACTTCTGGAAAATACAAAAATAAAGGGGCAAAGCAGTTATCCTTGAAAACTGTCTGGATACTGGTTAATTTGTTGCCTGTGGCCTTGGAATCTTGTGCATGACCAACATCATTTTTGCACACACACAAACATTTAAGGCTTAGTAAAACATGAGACTCAAAATCCAGTGCAGTTTGTTAAGCTTTTAATGCAACCCTGTTGCCATCTCTGTGTTTTCTCTGCTGCTTTCTCATCCAACTGAGGGTGTTCAAGTAAGGCAATTAGCCAGGCACCTGCCAGCATTAGATGTAAAGCTCTCAGCAAAATACCTGCTAAACAATAAGTAGTTAATAAATTTCACGAACATGTGTTTTCTTAAAAAATACATTAAAAAAAAATCCAAGCAAAACCACCACTCCACAAAACCCCCCAAAACTTACAAAGAATTCTCCTGCCTTTTGTTGATGCTAATTTGGTTTTCAGAGTTTTGGAATCCCCTGTGATTATTTGCTGTGGTAGTTTGCAATCCATACTCTCGGTAATGGAAATAAATGTGGGATGAGCAGCAGCAGAGACAGCACAGTGGTAATCTAATCCCAGCTTTTGCAGCGAAAGCTTGCAGGGATCAGGCAAGGATTTCTCGTTCTTGGATGTACCTCTGTGCAGCTGATCTGGAGGAGAGTGTCCTCTGGTGTATTGGGAAATGGTGACATTGGCAACTTCCTGCAGCTTCTAAGAAATCTTTTGGGAAGCTTTCCCAGAAATGGAATAGGCAGCTGAAGGGCAGTGCTGGCTGGGACACTTCAAACAGGGCTGAAAGCCGTACGTTAATGAGTGTGGTCATTGTGCACAGGCTCGTTCTGTGCTGGTGATGCAGCCCTGAATGGGACAGGGCAGAGACACTGACACAGAAATTCCAGACCCAGATGGCCACTTCTGTAGAATTTGGGTTCCTGAACACGTTCTACTGTTCCCAGTCTAGGGAAACAGAGCTAATACTTTGCACTGACAATGATAAAGCCCTGGATGTAGCTGGGATGTTTAAATACTTTGCTGGTAGAATTGTGTTGGAAACAGAAAAGCTCGAACTGAAAGTTTTCTGCTCCAACTTCTGTTCACTTTTAACATATTCAATATCTACTCCTGGCTGGGCCCTGAGACCTCTTTGTGCCCTGATGTTTGTATGGCACTTTCAGCCTGCAGAACCGTGGGCTGGAAACACAGCTGAGCTTTCTTTTGTGGCTTTATGTAGGGGTGAAGTGACTTGTTTTTATTGCAGTTGTGCTTAATATGCACAGTAATTCTTTGCTTTCCTTATTTGAGGTCCATGATTGCTTTTTCAGATTTCTGGTGGGTGGAAGTTTATAGCTGAGTCAGGCTGGAAGCATTTCCAGGCTCAAGCTGTTTATGTGGCTATGTAGATGTGCTTTAAAGAGAGGAAAGGACTCGTGTATCTCTGCCTTTTCTATATTTAGCTGATACTCCCCCGCCCGCTTACCTGCCTCCGGAAGATCCGATGACACACGATACCTCCCAGCCCATGGATACCAACATGATGGCACCTGCAATTCCCCCTGACATACACAGGGGAGGTAAGAACACTTCCTCCGTATTTTCTCCTTCACTTCTTAAGAGTAAGGAACCTCCAGAACTTACTAGTAATAACTAAGTTTTAATTTTGGATGGATGTTGTTCATGAAAATTTTTGTCTGCAAAAAAGGAAAAAAACTGCCATGTAATTTTTCTTCTGTTGTTGTGAGGGATGAAACAGTAAAGCTGGAGATTATTAATAAATGTAAATATTTATTTAAGACAGGAATCTATCTCATGACTCTTTAAAAATGTAAAATATATGGGGTTTATTACTTTCTTACTCCCAACCAACTCAAAGACCAAAGTAATTTTGTTTTCTATTGGGAACTTGCACTAATCTCTGCACGGAAAGAACTCCTATGAGGCTGCACATTTCTGCATGTGATACTGAAATTACACATGTGCAAGCAAAGGAATCTGTTTCTCTCTTATTACTTTGATTTATTGGAACAATGCACTTAATGCTATTTAAAGCCTAGTGAATTGTGGGTGACAGTAGATATGGTCAAGTATAGCTCTCCAAGCAAAGACTTGACCAAAGGAGGGATGCTAAACTGTCAGGTATGTAAATCCCCAGCCACATTTTACATGGGCAGCTGGAATATCTGCATTTTTTCCTCTGAGACAGTACATCTTATAAAATTGTGCTTTTTTCTTATGTTTCTGTCCTGAATTCTAAACTTCAGTCTTTAAAGAGTATGTTCTGCTTTTAATAAGTTACCCTTCTGGTTATAAGGGCATTTATGATTTTTTGTATTTTGTGTAGTTCACCCTCTCTTCCCATTTTTGTTTCATCTTTGCATCACACAGGGATAACACTTGGTTCAGAATATAGAGTTCTCTGCCTGAGGTGTGGCATTGCTACAGACTTAAAAAATCTGTATTTAAATAAAGGCCTATTGCTTTATATACTGCGACACAGACATCTTTTTACACATTGCTTGCTAAAGCCGCAGCAGCAGCCGCGACTGCTGAGTAAAGGATTCGGCGCAGTCATCGTCACATTGTGAGAAATGGCCCCTTCAGAGAACACTGCAGCTTACACAGTTGTGGCCCATGCCAAGAAAGAGCAGCAAGCTGGATGCTGTGCCAGAACAATTACCAAGATCACAAGCACATGAACAATTTAACTGTTGTGTTTTGGATTTTTTTGGTGTTGGTGGGTTTTTTTGGGTTTTGGGGGGGTTTTTTTTGGTACTTGCTTTGCTGCTAAGCTCAATGTCTGGTTTCAGGAAGTGTATCTGTCCTCTTAGAACAATTTGGATGGCTTTTGTGTTAGCCCATTTACTCTGCTTGGAATGAGTTTTGCATGTGATAAACCTCATCTATAACACTTCCACTTTTTGCTGATCACACAGACTACACTTCGTGTGTATGAATAGTTTGTAGGAATTTTGGGCCAGAAATTTACTGCCCCAAAATACATTTAGCAATCTTAATGCCTAACTGCAGACCTCTGCATGTGTGTCCCTCTCCCAAAATGCGTGAGTACTGTAGAATTGATAAAGAGAAAAGGCTTTACATTTTTGTTCTTGCTCTTTACCATTCGGCCATTTCAAAATAAAAATTGTGTCTATTGATACTTTTCCCTTCTAGTAGTTTGGTACAATGGATTTTCATCTCTGTCCCTTCATTAAAAAGAAAGACTTTTTGGGTGCCTTCACATGTTCACTATTCACATATGTATGCTGTGATTGCACTACTTTTAAAAAAAATCTGCAGGTTGTAGAAGAAGAGTTTTTACTGTGAACTTACTGCACCATTTTTGTTGCAAACTTTTTAGAAGCATGCTCTTCATGGTGATTTGTTAGCCTTAAGAGATTTGATTTAACAAGCTGCATCCTGTCAATGAAGTTGGGTAATTTCCATTGTTGGCCCATGCTGGGAATAGAGAGACTAAACGCACCTGCTCTGCATGACTTAAAGCAAATGTAAGGAAGTCAGTATGAAATCTGTGTGAGAGAGATATGATTAATTCTGTAAGAATGGCCAGCTGGCAAGATTTCTTCCTGACTTTGAGAACTGGGGCAAAGCTGCAGCTTTGATAATTGCTGGCATCTTTATGGGAATTAAAAATGTAGTAACCTCTTACTAATAATTAAAGACTGTTTTTTCTTCTTTTTTTTTTCCCTTTTCTTTTTAACAGTGATGTGAAGGGATAGAAAGTGCCAGAGTATCAGGAAAGATGAACTTTTTACCGGTGTTTTTAAGCAATAAACACCATGCTCAGAAGTTTTGCATAGTGATGTAGGATGCGTTATCTTGCTCTTGATTATTTGCCATCTTTTGTATCTACTGTGTACTGCTGGCTTGAGGGGGATTTTCGGTTTTTTGTTTTTGTGACAAAAACTCATAGTGGTGTGATCTGTGAACAGAGGAAAATATGAGCATGAATCTTAGTTGGCTGATATCAGTAAAAACTTGGAGCTGGGAAAAGGAAACTTCTTGCCAGAAAAACAATTTTCCCATAATACCAGTCTGATTTTCATTTTAGCACTTTGCTGTGTAGTTGGTATCTGCAAAGTTGGTGTTTTAGCAGCAAGTCTCACTTTTCTAGTCTTAGCAGTGAAATAGCGTCCTTCGTTTAAAAGAAACCACATAAAGCAACCACAACCCCTCGGTAGCCTCCTTTTATTTGGAGGCAGTTTAGCAATTTTTAGCTCTATTTGGCGCCTTAAAGAACGTGCTCTGGGTGGAGATAGGTATATGAAGAAGCCTGGAGTTGTTGGATACCCACTGGGAAACTTCTTGGTTAAGACCTTTGATATCATCTGGAGAAATTATTTCCCATGCTCAGTCACAAGTGTGACTTCAAGACTTCCATGTGTTTCTAGTGCTTGAATGATTAGAAGTGAACCAGGAATTGCCTGTCAGCTTTCTGTACAATTCCCAGCTTCAGTTAGGAGCTGCCAAGGAGGAACTTCTTGTTAGCAGCATCTGGATAACTACATTCTGAGAAATCCTTGCTATTACTGAACAAGTAATTCTTTTGGTGGTGAACAGTTGGAGATCTTGCATTTGGTAGCAATTGATGAATAAAAGGTCCTCATTAAATACTCTCTTCCTCCAGTTCCTCTGCTCTCCAGCCCAGTGTAACTGTTGGGATCCTGTGTGTGAATGCCCTGTTCATCCTCCAATCCCAAGCAGTATCTCTTCGTATTGTGGATATGCTTCATGCATGTTCTGCAGACAAATATCAATCTCTACTAGGTTTTTTGAAGTCTCCTACCGTTCTCCCAAAAAACCCAGGAGAAAGATTTGGTCACGCTCTGAATGCTGAAAGATTGATCTGCTGACTGTGTATTTAAGCTGCCTTGCTGTACTTCTTTGTAAAGTGAGAAATGGTTTTTGATGCAGCTGTGTGATGCTGTTTCTTCCTGTTGCTGAACAACTTTGCAGTAAGCAAACAGACGACTTGTAGTTTGTTAGTAAAATGATGTAGAAATCCATCTACTGAATAGGAAAGAAAGCTGAGTTGTACAGTTACAGCATTTCTCTGCTGTCTGGGCCTGTACCTTGGTATGTTGTAAGAAAATGGGGCAGGGATATTGGGGCACTGCTTGGGATGTGCCCAGGAGCTTCCTGCACTTTTCTGCTCATACCTAGTGCCAGCCTTTGTCTCTTCTGAGTCTTGAGTAGAAATTATTCTACTCTGTGTAGCCTAAATCTGCAGGGTTACGACTCCTCACACCTGGAGCCTGTGTTCCAGCACTGTTAGGCTGTAAGGTTTCCATTGTTGCTTTCCAGATGTCCAGGCAGTTGCTTACGAAGAGCCGAAGCACTGGTGCTCCATCGTCTACTACGAGCTGAACAACCGCGTCGGGGAGGCGTTCCACGCGTCCTCCACCAGCATCCTGGTGGATGGCTTCACTGACCCCTCAAACAACAAGAACAGGTTCTGCCTGGGGCTGCTCTCCAACGTCAACCGCAACTCCACCATTGAGAACACAAGGCGGCACATTGGCAAAGGTGAGCTTGGGATCTGGCCATCCATTTTGGAGGTGGGTGGCGTTTCCCGAGACATGACAACCTGGGCCACTTCCCTCAAGAGTAAGCTGCTCTTCCCTAGGATGTGGGAGAAGTGCTTGTGTTGGTAAACATATAATTTTCTGGCCTAGTCTTATAAACAAAGTATTGTTCCTACCTGGTGTGTAATTACAGGAAGCTTTTACCCTTAATCAATTTTTAATTGCCTGAAGGCTATCGAAATCTGAATTAGAATGAGAGGTTAAGGCAGGCTGTCTAATGAAATGGTCTGGATTTATCTTGATTATTGCTGTATATGGAAATCCAAATTGTGGTTCTTGGCACCAAATTTTTTAGGCAGCCTTAGTTCTAACATAAATTAGCTATCCTAACATGTATTTTGGGAGATAACCTGCTAAAACAGTTTATTCCAAATGCATTTTTCACAGGCTGGTGATTCTTTCCATGGGAATTTTTTGCTTCCCTTCTATGTTTGTGACAGTCTTGCAAAAGAGAAAATCTTCGCCTTTATGCCTGACATACAGTGCTCTGTTCTGAAAACTCACCTGTAATGCAAATAGCAGGCAAAACTGACATTGCCCCCTGCTATGGGCCATTCCTGCGAGGCAGATTTTTTAGGTATTTACATTACTAATAAACTGTAACTTTTCTGAGACAGTTGAGGGTTCAGCATGCCCAAGCAGTGGGGTTGGATGTTTTACGTGCCAGTTCATGAGAGGAGGAAAGAATTGAAGCTGAAGAGAACTGTAAGGTCCTCGAGTCTGAGCCCCCAGTCTGGAGAGATTTTCTCTTCATGAGAACTTGTGCAGCTCTCAGCAGTGCACCACACCTGTGTTGTGCCACTCAAGTGCTAATACTTCTTCCTTCTTTTCCTCCCCATCCATCTTCCCAAGTATCAGGATATTTATTTAACACCTCATTCATTTTTCCTGTTAAGAGTAACCCAGCTGCAGGCAGAGTTCTGCTGAAGCACTTAACTGCGTGTGTACCAAAGCAGAGCGTGGGAGAGACAAGGATGCAGTTGAATAAGTAAATGTGTAGCAAGTGATGGTGATGTAGAACTGTTAATCTTTGAGAAAGGAGGAGTAAATCCCAAACTTGAAGACACAGCCATAAATGTTTTTGCAGATCAGGTGGGAGTATGTATGTACCCACACAGTCAGTGGCAAAATCGTACAGGACAGAGCACAGTCAAGGCTTTCTTACTGGACTGCAATCGAGTTTTCTGATTCTCTGTGTTCACCTCTGTGATTTGTGACATTGTGGGAGGTGAAAGGTTTAAGTATCAAATAAACCATTTTTAAACACAGAAGATAAATTTTCTTGCTTTCTCAAAACCTTTGGAATTGACTCCTACTGACACAAAGGTTCTCTGTATGTTGCTCTTCTGGAGCTTTGCTGCCGTGGATGACAGATGTGGGAGCATGCACTAGAAGGGGAAAGGACCGTAAAATTGGTGTGTGCCCTCATTTGGAAGATATGTCTGAGGAATTTAAAGGCCTTTTTTTTTCACACCTAGCTTTCTGAAATTAAAGCTAGCTGACAAAACTTATGCTACCCAAATTAGCATTCAAGACTTTTCCAGAGAATCGAGCTTGGGGCTGCTTTAGTATCTATTAATGATGCGGCAGGTTTCTGCTCTCTCTGCTTGCATTCCCAATTATACTGCTTTACTTAAATACAATAAGAAAAAGTTCAAGTGGTCAGGTTGTCCAATGGAAGGCATCAAAACTACTGTGCTTGCTAGTTTAGTGTTGTTGAATATACAACATGTTGATTCCCCTTACACACATACATACATGCATGCATACATACATAACCTTCTTTCAGATCGCCTGCTGATGAAAGAGAAAAGCAAAAATGAAGTTTGAAGATGGATGATGTCCTGATATGCAGTTAAGGTTTATCTCTTTAAGCAGAAGCCTATCTCTGCGGAGACAGAGCATGAAAACAGGCACAGTGAGAATTTGTCAACCCTCCTTACGCCAGCCTTCTCCTCGCAGGGGTCCATCTCTACTACGTTGGCGGGGAGGTGTACGCTGAATGTCTGAGCGACAGCAGCATCTTTGTGCAAAGTCGGAACTGCAACTACCACCACGGGTTCCATCCCACCACGGTCTGCAAAATCCCCAGTGGCTGCAGTCTGAAGATATTCAATAATCAAGAGTTTGCTCAGCTCCTGGCTCAGTCTGTGAACCATGGCTTTGAGACAGTGTATGAGCTTACTAAGATGTGCACTCTCCGGATGAGTTTTGTAAAGGTACGTGAGCGTTTGCTTGAGATTATTTTGTAAGCAAAGTAAATTATTTTTTCTTAATGTCATGATTTTGAATGGTCCAGTAACTCCCTGCATCAGCCTATTAATGGCTGTTGAATTTTAAGGATGGAATGCTTGTTAGGTCTAAGACAGATCTTGGTGAAATGGAGTATTTGTGGACAGAAATCCATCTGACCCACATACTTAGAAAGCTTGAGGTGACTTGCAGAAGATGTTTCTTCACATAAGTCCTCTAAATCTTGACCAGCAAGTCCCAAATTAGGAGCTGCCGTCATTACTTTGAATAATATGCATACCTTTCTATTCTAGGAAGGCATGCAAGGTCAGGATTTGTGATGTGGCTGTTGTGTGAGTGTCAGCATAGGTACTGATATAAAAGGGCTGATCCTTGTATGAAAGTAATCAAATGAAGATGGTGATATGCTGCAGTGCTCTTCATGATGAGAGGATGGGAACTTTCAGATGTGTTAAGACAGGGGTTCCTGAAATGGAATAGGCTGTTTACAGCTCTGCAGCCTACAGAGTTGTATGGCAGTGTTGCCTAAACAGTCAAACAGGACCTCTTGTGTATTGCAAGTTGCACTGCACAGTGTTCAGAGCTGCTGCCTCCTGTGCTGGGAGCTGGGAAATCCCTTCATTAGGGGTTAATACAGAGCAGAGCAAACTGTACCTCCAGATGTCACAGTCTTCTCTTCAGACCTGCCCAAAAAATGGTTCACTTACAAAACAATTTTGAATGCTTTTAAATATCTCTGTATATTTTTGGTAATTAATGTAACAGAATCAGGTATGAGCTGAAAAAAACCCCTTTCTTAACTTGAGAAATAGCCTGATGGGAAATGACCATGCCCTCTTTCTCCAAGGAGGAATGCTTCTGACTTACTGCTCAGTTTATCATCTCCATCCTGAGAATGATACTTCGGTTCTAGTCAGACAGATGCCTCACCCCCATTTCCACATCAGTCTGTCACCTCATCTCTTAATTTTTTGATCTGTTTGGCAGCATTTCCCCCCAGTTTCTTCTATTTTCAGTCTTGGCAGAGAAGATTTGAATATCCCCCTCTTCAGAGGCTTTATAGGGACTTCAGGCAGCTGGCAGTGATGTATGGGGAAATTTTGCACTGCTACAGGTTATGTCTTTAAAGACTTCCATTCCAAGAGTCCTGAAACAAGACTTTTTCCACATTTATGATTTTTTTAGCTTCCAACTTGTTTGTTGAAATGTGGTAATAGTTGGTGGGTGCTATGGGTGCTATGCCACCCTGCTGCTAATACTGTTGAAAGCTATTCTGGTAAGAAGTCTGCTTCTCACGTATTTAATATTATAATATAAGGTGATTTGGTTTTTTCTTTTCCCGCTTATGATTCTGTTTCCAGGGTTGGGGAGCTGAGTATCATCGCCAGGATGTAACGAGCACTCCATGCTGGATAGAGATACATCTCCATGGTCCCCTTCAGTGGCTGGATAAAGTACTTACTCAGATGGGCTCTCCTCATAATCCTATTTCTTCAGTGTCTTAAAAGGTCCCAAGCTCCTGCATTTTGGAAACAGTTGAGCCTTGCATGTACTTGAAAGATGTATGAGTCAGACACACATTTTTATTTTTTTTCCCCCCTCAACTGGCAACAGCTGAAAAAGAGCCATGACAACACTTGACTTCTGTGACCAACTGTTGGATTCAGAAAACAAAGATAAATAAACCCCTTTGACATACTGTTGGTATAAAGAATTCTAGTTTACATTGTAATGTATTATTGTGGAGTTGATTTGCAGGGCTTAGTACAAGAGGGACGACAGAGCCAGAGCCAAAGCCAAACTCAGTGTGCTGGACCGAGTTCCCGAAGGATTTTTCTGTAGCCGGCACTCTTAAGGTTCTCCTTCCTTACATTCAGCACTCGCTGGTTTCCCCCTTGTCCTCTGGAGCTAAAAATGGATGTTGGCCAAGTCTGCTTTTTGCAGCCTCTCTTCAGTACTTCTTAAAAACATGAAATTGATGGTTGCTGTTCTCTTTGAAAGTAAAAGAAATCATAAGGTTTAATCTCTATAACTGTGTGCTATCTGAAATTGTGTCCTGACCATACTGCTGTAAGAATGTTAGGTATGTTCTTTTGCTAAATGTATGTATGGTGTATTTGAAAGTTTAGAAATAAATTAGATTTAGACCATAAAGGAATTAGGAATATTTGAATGGGGGGAGGTGGGAGTGGGAGGGGAAAATGACAACTGAAATGTAGAATATATTGTAAACATAGTGTGTTAGTTTAAACTGAGGTCTGAATTTTGTTGTGCATTTTGTTTTCATAGTGGCTTCATCTTGTTAGTTCTGACTATTTTTGCCTCTTCCTTTTCCCCCAAAGCAATTGTGCAGCTTCTTTTACCCATGAAGAGGACAAAATTATTAATTCCTGCAGTTTGAAGGCTGCAGCTCTATGTATTTCAAGACAAATTTGTACAGAGTGCTCTTTAACTATTGAGCAGTTTTATACAGTTTATGTAACAAAAGTAGGCTTTTAATTTTGTGAGAGAATCTTGTTTTGCCAAATCTAGTAACTGTTAATTGTTTGGAGGACTTCAGTATCCCCGGGGGTCTATTTCAAACTTTAAAAAAATATCTATATTTTTAATTTTTTTTTTTTTTACTGCTTGGTTTATTTTCTTCTCTTGCTCTTTTATATTCATGTAAGCTGTAGTACTTTTAAGTACTTTTATTCCAAAACTAGTGGGTCCTCTTTACTGGAAATTTTGAATAAAACCTGTTGTTACTGCTTACATTTGATTAAAACCTTGTCTTGTCCACTTCTTAGCAGACTCTTAACAAACCAGCTAAAGGTGTGGTCTTGGAGGAGGAACAACTAGAAGTGAAGATGTGCTGAGCTTAGACATAATGATTAGTACTGGTTAGTATCCCTGCTGAACTCAGGAGCGAAGGGGAGGCTGAGCAGGAGAGCTCGGTGTGTGTTCAGCCAGACACAGAGTACATCTCTCTGTCACTGTAATGAGTAAAAGCCCTTTTTGGAGTATGAGTCAATCCCACCTTTTTATTTCCCTTTTTTTTTCTTTCTTTTTTTTTGTTAAAGTTAATTCCAGTGCTTGGCACAGTATACATTTTTTAAATTAAAATTTCTCTCCCTGCTCAGGGAAAAAAAATCCATAATGTTCAAGTTCCCTATTGAGAAGAACCTGGTACTTGTAAATTCCAAGAACAGGGTTTTTTTGTTTTGTTCAGATTCAGTTTGACATATCTTTTTCATAAAGAAGCAGTCATAGCACAAATGTAAGTCTTTAAAATAAATAAAATTTACACATGACCAAAAAGAGAAAGAATGCTGTTTGCTGCTCAGGCACTGTCTTTGGTTTTGATATCTTCAGCCCCTGCTACATAACTCCCAGCTGTTCCCAACAGTTTCATTCCTTTTTATGGAATGCAGCTGTGAGGTAGTGACTTCTTTTTTAATTAGTGCTGTAACCATCCATCATGCAAGTCTTAAGGAGTGTTTCTACTTGGATGTTTTTGTATTTGGATGACCCTGTGCAAGTTTTGATAAACTCTGAAAAAGCGTTGGAGTAAGAAAAGACAGTTTTATGTTTTGACTGCTTTGAATGTTGCTGTCTTTTATGTTTTGGGCTGTAATGCCTCTCTGTTTTTCCTAAACAGGGATTAAAATTAGAAAATAGTAGCTCTGCAGTGCCTCAGAAACTTTCAGTGGTAATCTGAATTAAGTGGGACCTGCAGGATCCCAGTTTTTCTAAATTCCTTCTGTTGTCAGTTTTTCTATAATGCTGTTGAAGTGCTGGGTACATAATATTTTCTTTATCTGTTATCCAGCTTTTTGCTTGTGGTGTGGAGACATTAGGTGCAAGGAAAAAGTGTACCTTCATTTGATAGCCCAGAGTATCTCAGCTGTACATCATTAAACAAGATGAGTGGATTGGAGTAGCTCCTGTGACTTTCAGGTGGTTTTTGTCTGGGTTCATTTTTTTTCACAGTATGGGGCTGTTTTGGATTTGTGCTGGAGACAGTGTTGATAACACAGGGATGTTTTCCTTACTGCGGAGTAGGGCTTGTACAGATCCGAGTCTTTTTCTGCCTCTCACCTCACCCCATCAGTGAAGAGACTGGGGGTGCGCAAGGAGCTGGGAGGGGACACAGCTGGGACAGCCAACCGCAGCTGATCCAACATACATCCTATAACATATGGAATCATGCTCAACGTGCAAAACTGGGGAAGAAGGAAGGAAGAACAGGGTGTTTGGAGTGATGGAGTTTGTCTTCCCAAGTTACAGTTATGTGTGATGGAGCCTGGATTTCCTGGAGATGGCTGAACACCTGCCTGCCCTTGGGAAGTGGTGAATGAGTTTTGGTTTGCTTGTCTGTGCAACTTTTGCTTTACTTATTAAATTGTCTTTATCTCAACCCACAAGTGTTCTTACTCTTACCCTTCCAATTCTCTCCTCTATCCCACCTGGGATGAGCAGCCTCTGAGTGGTGCTTAGTTACCAGCTGGGGTTAAACCACAACAGACTAAGAGCCAGAAACACAGGAGGTAGGACAGAAGTTACCTGGGAGGAAGCAACTGCTGGCTTGAGGCTGTTGTGAAAATTTTTGGAGCGTTTTGAAGAAGTTTTCTTACCGATTTGCCCTGTTTTGGATAGTTGGAGTCAGAAAGCTGGAAAAGGCAAAGGACAAGAAAGAAAGGAAAAGTGGTTCTTGCTGACCTCTCACAAAAACAGAGAAATGATGAGCGCTAGAAACATGGACAGAGCCTACGGTGTCAGCTCTGTAACCAGGTAAGTTCCTGCTGCTTATTTGGTTTTATTTCCCCATGGTTTCCTCCATTTAGTCTGCTGAACAAAAGAGTTAAAAACAGAAAATGCCAGTTGAAAAGCCAAGTCAAGTCCCTGTTAGGAGAAACTGAAGAGACGTGGATACGTGTTTTGAGGAAAAGCAGTGAACAATAAATACATGTGGAGACAAATAGAGCCATGCAGCTGAATGTGTTCTGAAGTCTCTGCTTTGGCTTTTAAATGCTGGAAGTCAAATAATTTTCCCTGAGTGGAGAAGACCTTAACCATTCAAAAGTCTCTGGTGAACGTTCAAAAGATTTGTTGAAAGCTAAGAGAGGTAGTCATGCCTACCTATATGGGTTTAGGAAGGTATGGATAAAAATAATGCATGTTTCATCATATCCTGTATCAGAATCATGGGCTTGATCTTTTAATGCTTCCTAACCTGGTATTGCTATTTGCTTTGTTAAAGCCATTTGCTTGCTAAATCACTCCTCTTGCTACTGTAGCTATTGTTTTTTATTGTCTTAAGAGGATTATAGTTGTCTTTTCTAGCGTCTAAACAGTACAGGTGTGTGAGTATCGTTGTTTGAAGACAACAAATCAGTGCAGAGGTGTCTGAAATTGATAGGCACACCAAGAAAGGTCTGTGTCTCCTTGATTTTTCCTTTGTCTTGTCCCACTCTAAACCTTTGATCGATGCCTTGGAAGTTAGCTGTGTTTTGGTGCTCTCTGTGGTAATTGCTGCTGGTTTGTTCTGTGAAGCACACTGTAGCCTCTTACTGTGATCTTGAGATTCATGATTCATGGCCATGAACTGGCAGTCACCTTTTTCTGGATGCTTGCCTAAATATACAACATAACTCTACCATCACCAGCCATGGTGGAGCAGTATATTTTTTACACACATCATCTCACAGTTCATTTTCTTAAAGACGTTTGTGATTCTGTGCAGGAGGGAAGGGAAAATGGCTCTTATTTTCCTCTGGCCCTTTCTGTCCTTAACTCAGTGAAGAGAGACACCCTTTCCCTGTTGTCCTTGAGGGGATGTTCTCTCTTCTCTGTTCCCTAAGCTCCAAATACTGACTTCTATATTCTTGATGACTTTCCTTGGTTTTTTTGAACTCTGCAAATAGCTTTTTGTTATCCTCAGGAGGTGCTGTCCCTGTGCCACTGTGGGTCACGTGTCTGTGTGCCTTCATTGCTGGGAGCTGCTGAGACAGAGGGCTCTGGTTCCCCACTTTTGTTCAGTTTAATTGAGGTGGCTGACAGGTGGCTCCTGTTTTATTCAGCCCACCTGTAGGAGCTGCTGGTCCCTTCAGCTGGGAGTGCTGTGTCCCATGGGGAGTGTCCCATGGGGTGAACTGTTTCCCAAGAGGCAGGTGTGATGGACAGGCAGTCTCCTGATCAAAGCCTGCTGCAAACACAAAAGTGACTCCAGTAAGATTCACAATGTAAGCATCCTCTGGGCTTGATGTGGTTACAGAGGTGAGCAGGTCTGTAGGAGTGAAGGGACAAGATGGGTATAGTTTTCATGCAGGTCTGATAAATGCCTTGCAGTTAAAAGTGATCCTCAGTGTATGTTGCTAATTGATCTTGTGGAGCCAAAGTAATCGAAAGTAATGTCAAACAAACCTCCAAATTTTACAAACAGTCCAAAAGTCTGGAATTAAAATTCAGTCATCTTTAAGGAACGTTAAGATTTTTTAATTCTATTGGGTGCAGATTGATCATTTTTTCTTAGGAATTGGTTTGCGATTTCCCCTTTTCATCCCGCTGCTAAGGCATGAATTGAAAAATCTGTATCTTCTCTTCATGATCCTGCCAGCTCATCTGAGATCTAAATCTGTAAAGCTCAGAGGAGGCTGCTGTAGCTTAATTTTGAAGAAGTAAGCACTGTCACTTGCTCCAGATTGTAGACAGGAGTTAAGATATCTCATAGCAGTGATAAAAACCTGCCACTTACAGTTGTGTACTATAGTAAATAGAAAATGAGCTATAATTATACTACAGGCATTCTTTGCTCAAAGAGTTTGGTTTACGTGGAGCGGTCACTTGCTCAGACGTGCTGCGAAGAGCAGTTTGCCTTTGTAAAATATTCTGATTTTCCTGTTGCAGCTTTCCCCAGTGTCCCTGTAATGTGTAAAACATTCCTTTCTATAAAGAAAAATGGTATGCCTAACTTTCCCTTCCCCTTTCTCCTGCCATAACTTTGCACTTCTTGGTCTGCTGCTCCTTTAGATTACTGAGCTGAGCTTAGAACAAGCAGGAGAATGAGGCTTGATGTGTGTAGTGCTGCAGTAACACTCTACTGTTTTTTTGGAGCGCTTGGTTCTTGGCAGGAGAGCAGGGTCTGTCTCATCTCTGAGCCCTTCACTTCTGCCTTCTGTTGATACTTTAGGGATTGGTAATCCTGAGTGTTTTCAGATATACATGTGGAGACTGAAAGATGGCTGCTGTCCCATCAGATATTTCTCCAAGTTTGTGGACCAGTCTCCTCAAGTCAAAATCACCATAGGCCATAGTGTTGGCAACAGCATTATTTAGAAACTGGATCCAAGCATGGCTTCATTTTGAATGTGATTCGGCTGATGGTTTGACTACAAACACTTTTCAAACCTCTCAAACACAGCTTGATCCCTCTGTCTGCTGGATTTGGGCCATGCTGTTTTCTCAAGCAGCACAGAAAGAAGCTACCTTGATCTGCATGCTCTGGAGACTTTAGAGTCCAGGAGCTGGGTTTTTATCTTGTGCCAAGAGAGCAGTTCTGTAAATACTCTTTCATGAGGTAGCTTTTAATTGGAGTGTGGGCTTTTTTTGTACCCCTACTGCTATGATTGATATAGCTCTAATTCAGAGTACATTCTGGGCACTGTGGCCAGTCAGTTTTCTGACCCAGTGTGCTGCTCTTGGTCTTTAAGGAATCATGTCATTGCCTCACATGTCTCTGTGATTTCCCCAAGTCACAGGAGCAAGTTTCAACAGATACAATGCTAGATCCTCGGTTGAATTTGATGAGCTTACATTGATAGAAAGCAGCTTAAAATCAAAATATTAAACCACTAAACTCTCTAGAAATTGACCATCTTCCAAAATATTCCTAGAAAAGCACTGGGATGTCTTAATGTTGGCAAGGGCGCATACAGCAGTTTGAGCTGTCACCTCGAGTTGGGAACCTTGAGTTTGGGGACCCTGATTCAGCAATGCATATTTTGAGTAAGGGGCCATCCGTTCCCTTGTGGGATCTGTTGGCACCATACAAACCCCAGATTAATCCATATTGTGAGTAATCAACAGAAGCAAAGCAAAAAGATCCATGTGTGTGCAGTGGCAAGGGAAAGTTCACAGCCAGGTTTTCTACCGTCACTTGAGAAAGTACAGGAAATGCCCCTTTTTGTGCCAGAAGCAATGGGTGGGTGACAGGTGTAATGACAGTGCCATTGCATGGCACTATCTCACACATGGTCAGACCTGGAACTTCACAGCTGAACGTGGATGGAGGCTGTGTTGTGTGTGAGCATTGTGTTGGATGAAATGGGGAGAAAGGATCACCTGACTACACTGTGAGTGATCTTGTTGTATTTGGTGTTTATTTTCACTGTTGTTTCAGAGTTGTCTGGGTGCTCTTGCACTGTTGTTCCTTTGATAGTAAGCTGGATGAAAGGATATGCAGAATACGTGGCCTTTCCTCTGTTTTTCTCCATGTTCTGGTCACCCCTTGTGTTTTGTAAAACATTACTGTGTCTCCTTGTGTTGGGAATTACCATGGCCTTACACAGGGCGGGTATACAAGAAGCCCAGTCAAAATTCATTCTCTCTACAACTGTATCTGGAATGCCTGACAAATGTGACATGGCCCGCCACATAAACAGGAAACAGCCCTTGTAAGGGACTGAGCGTAGCTGAAAGCCTAACCCAAATAGCACTGTTAGTCATCTCCATATGGGAACCTTTCAGTGCCACGCAAGTTTGGAAAACGTGGTTGTGACTGGTTTCCACATGCAGGGTGAGTGGCGGATACCAGATGTTGCCTTGCACATTCAACTCTTTTTCTCTGAATTCCATCCGAGACACGAATGTTCTACGTACAGCAGCTGTGGGTGGAAGCCTGCACATGTGAAGGTTTTGGTGTTTACACAGGAACAGGGCTGGACCTGCACCACTGCAAGCAGGGTCAAGGTTTCTCTGGTCATCTGAAGTTTCTGATGGCAACAAGCAGTAAAAACCAGAGAGGCAGCAAAATGAATAGGTAGCTGTCCGAGGTGGACAGTGTACTTCTAAGTGCTGGCTAGTATGTCTGTAAAAGCTGGCCCCATTTCCTCAAAAAGAACACCATGGAATGTAACAATAGGCTGATGATATCCTCTTTAGGCATATGTAATAATTAGGCCCTCTTAATTTCCATATTTTCAAATGTATGGGCTATGGATTATATCCTGTGTCTGGTTTTAGTTTTTCAAATGTGGAACCAGAAGGCTCCTTGTGAAGTTTCTACCTCTCAGTACTTGTAGCCTGCTCCCTCTTTCCACAACCTTTCTTCCTCAATGCTTACAGAAGTTTGGAGAGCACAGTAAAAGGGCTGGTTACTGAAAAAAGTAGAGTACGAGTTAATGTGATACCATGAGAAGATACTTAGCCTATACCTGGAAAAACAAACAGTTGTGTGTGGGGTATTTTTAATTTCTGCGTTTTGTTGTTGGGCATTTTTGAAGTATCCTGTTTATTTTTTGTGGGTTGTTGGAAGTGTAGCTTCCAGACTACGGGTCTGACATGGTTAACCTGGTATTGCTGGTTTGTTACTAAGGATAGTAACAATTACTATCTTTACAATAGGATTGGAAATAATTCTAAATTCCAGTTCTTTAGATAAGTCAAATTCTTTAAGATAATATTCCTACTTTTAAGGGATACTTTCCGTTGGGTTTTTGTGTTTTGTTTTTCCTGGAAAGGTGGATGAAAACGGGTGAGAAATTTAATTCCTCATACCTGGGGAGGGGGAGTACAGAGATCTGCTTCACTTTCTTCCTTGCCACCTCCCACAAATGAATTATTCTTCTGTAGTTTTATGGGAGGAAAGGGAAAAATCTGGAGGGACTTGCTCCATGTGGTTTCCCTCTGGCTAAAGCTGACCCAGCCACAGGGGGAGATCTCACAATGGAACAGATGCTGTGTTCTTCAGATGAATTATGAATTTCAGGCTCTGAAAAGATCAGTCTAAAAGCCGGAGGGCTATGAGTGGAGGGAAAATAACTCTGAAAAACTAGAACAACACTTTGGGTGCATAAAGATTGGAGAGAAATTCTTTTAGGAATGCTGCATTGGAAGCATGTTTGAGCCTTGTACATGTTGTGCATATGCAGAAGTGCAGTAAGTCTCAGTCAAGTGAGGGCCGGCTGCATCGTGCATCCTTTCAGTGGTGCATGGGATGGTCAGAAGGGCTTCGTGTAGGGATTAAAGTAAAATTTAGAAGGTATTTTGCAGTTTCCCTACGTACCCTGTTCCACTTATTAGTCACTTGTGTAGTTAGAATGTTTCTTGTACTATTTGGTTAAAATTTGCCTTTCTACAAAATGGGCTTGCTCTATAGTTCTGTATGTCTATGTATTTTATATTGCCTTTTGCACTTGCCTTTAGTGATTGTCACTCCACTAGAAATACAGCGCATTTCCATCGTGTTTTCCTGGGAATCCTGAGGCATTCATCATTTCATGATGCTTTCATAAGGCTCTTGTGAGAATGAGCAATGATTCTATGAAAAAGTTGGCCTAATCTCAGGACTCTTACATAATTGAGCTAAAAATTTTAAATTTTGTATCTCCTGGAAATTGCTCAAATGGAATGTCCAGATTAGTCCTCAGAAAAGATTAGTTTAAATAATTGACAAAGATTATTCCCTTGGATTAAACTATTTTTTGTTCTTGCCTTTTCTTTTTTTGACTGTTTCTCTGATACCTTTTAACACTAGAACTCCTAAAAGTGCTGTTTGCTTGTGTAAGTATTTACTGTTCTTTTTTACATAAGACTTAAAATATTCATCCAAGAAGCATCTGAAAGTTACTGTTTAAAAAAAATTCATTAAAGTGAGGAGGCAAAAGTTGGGTGGTTTTTTTTTTCATTTTGTCTTATTTCAAAGGAAAAAAATGCACGTGCTGTCATCTTTTTCTTAGATCATAAGGAACAAGAAGAGTTTTCTTTTACAGGTCAGACTTTAAAATGTGGTCTTTGTTATTTAGAATGCATTCATTAAGAAAACATGTGGTTAGATAACCAGCATTAGGTCTGTGTTTGTAGTCTTCTTCCAGAAAAGGTGACCGAAGGGTTTTCAGAAGTAACCTTTGCTGAATTACTTGCTGCCCTGTTTGAGCCTCTGAGACACTGCAGTCGTCAGTAACTAATGCAGGAGTGTTTGTGTGCATGGTGGCAGAAACAAGTGAGGAAACTGCCTGCTCACTAAGTTTTGCTCTAAAACGTAATGGTAAGTAAATGTGATTTTAAATTAACTGAAAAGGTCAAACACGGACGTTTTGAAGCATGCATAGAAAGCTACTCTGAGGAAGAAGAGTTCAGTCCTTTTTCTCCGCTTTGCGGGGAATAGGACAAGAAATAGCAGGCTTAAACTGCAGAGGATAAAATTGAGTCTAATACTGGGGGCACGGGGAAGAAATTTGTGTCAGTAAAGATATTAAACACTAACAAGTTATCTGGATAGGTTTTGGAGAATTGGCCACTGGAGATTGTCAGTGACAGGTTAGAAAAATGGATATTGGGAAGAGCAAAGGTCTTCTTGATGCTTTCCTGCTGTAAGTGTTTAGGGCTTGGTCTGAACTTTGAAGAGCTGAATTCCATCAGAGATACTGAGGATACCTTTGTCACCTGAATACATTTTCATACCTACTGAAATATAATGATTTAACATAAAGCATACATAAAGTATTTTCCCCCTCTTCTCCTTGTTCCAGTTGCCTGTGGAGTTAAAGATGAGTTGCAGCTAAAAAATGTATTGATTTGCACAGCTATCCTAGTAACAAACCTCACTTTCTGCTGAGGGGTGTGTTCTGCTACAAGCATTTAACCATTATCAGGAATGCTGGAGTATGAATGCCTCATACAAGACCATCTGGAAAAGAGCTTTTCCTGAAGCTTATCAATATTCCTAACAGGAACCTACACAGAGTCTTTGCTCTCAGAGCAGCAAGACTGAAGAAGCTGTGACAGCTGTAATAGCAGGGCACTAATGACTTTGGAGAAATCTTACTCATGTAATTGGAAATTATACAAACAGTGCCATTAAAACAGATTGCTGATGCCACCTTTACTCTTTTCATAGGCTTAGTTACAAGAATGGATTCACTCTAAGGAGATGACACCAGAATTTTTATGCTTTCCACAACTAGATGGATAGATCAAGAGGCTTTAACATATGAAATGCTGTTTCTCCAGAACACCAGCTAAAGGGAGTGTGGATTTGAATGCCTGCTTACTTTTCTTTTACTGGAACAGGAGCACAGGGAAGATGAAATGTCATTGACACATGATTCTGAAACGTGGAGTAAGAGCTGAGAGCTCTGACTTGAGCTCTAATTTTCTTGCATTTTTTTGGTGTTAGCAAAAAATTCTTTATAGCTCAGTGTTTGGTATAAAATATGAGAAGCTTTTATAAAAACAAAATCAATATCCCTTCCCTTCAAGAAACATCTCATTCTGAAAGTAACGTCTATTTTAATCCTTTGAGTCTCCACTCATTCTGTCTCTTTTAGAAGAAGTAGGTACAAGAATTCAGCAGCAGAGAGGGATGGTGATGGGGAGAGACTGCAATACAGGAGGCCTCCTAGAATACTTTAATTGCAAAACAATCAATTTTTTGCTTATCATTTTAGGTTATTTTTAAGATCTAATGGGCATATAAGGCCTTCTGTCAGACCTCCACTGTTGGTGACTGCATCCTCATTGATGTACTCAGCATCTGTTTATCATATTTCAGTATCAGTCTTGTCTCATGAGGAAAAATAGCACAAGTGGCAAATAGGGACAAGGGATGGGGGTGTGTGTAACACAGCCTTGTATTCAGGAGTTCCTATGTTCCTGTTTTAATGTTTCATCCACTGACAATCTGAACAGTCAGCCTCTGGCTGAGCAGAGAGAGCATTCCTGGAAGTTCCTAGAAGTGAAGTATTCCTGGAAGTGTCCTTCCAGACATGGCAGAAAGTCTGAGTCTAGGCCAGACTAGAGACATGCAGATAGGTACAAAACTAGATATTTTGGACAGACCAAGGTACAGCTTTTGGCATCTGACTGCTGCTGTTTTCTTTCCACAGCACTGTGGGAGGGGCCATCTAACATGTCTGATAGATTAGCTTAAGTCAAATAAACAGCTGGGTTTTGAATGCTGAGAAACTGAAATGGAATAGCTGATCAAAAAAACCCCCAAACCTCAGTCATTCAGTCTATCCCCTTTGCTACTAAACTTGCAAAACATCAAATAAATGCAGTTGAATGTGCTCTGAAAAGTATGAAGGATGCTGATGACCACAAGCCGTCTGAGCTGTGAGTACTGCAGATTTCTTGTCTTCATTCTAAACAGAAAACCAAAATCCTTTAATATTGATTAATGCAACAAGGCAACTCTTCATGCGTTTCCTAGGAAGTTTTCTGTTTGTTTCCCACACTGATGCTCTGAACAGGTGTCTTAACACAGCAGCAGAATCTGGTTAAAATGTATGCTTTCTGTTTTGTTTCTAGTTTAGGTAGGGAAGTAAGATGACCTTCCTATGTAAACCTTATGTTACACAGAGATCCCAGACTTACTGCAGTGACCAGAGAGGGGGAACAGCAAAATTCTGCTGGGAAGTCAGAAACTCGCTGTAAAGGACTCCCAAACAGGGTTATAGCCACTTGCTGCTGGTCTTCTGTGAGTAATTCTCCAAACAAAACTTGAGATGGAACCCACGCTTGCAGAGAGGCTTTCATATTTTACATTCTGAAGCCTCCGGAATGCACTCTCAATAAATGTTCAGTGTGTTTAAGTTCCTCAGGTAGTTAAACTCTGCCGTGGCCAAACAGGGCAGATTTACGATGGTGATGGTGAAATGAATTCCCGTGTGTTCAGAATCCATCCGGGCTCCGTGACTCAACCGTATAGCGCTAGCTTCCCCTTCTGGCCAGAAGAAGTAAGGGAGCTTCATGGCCAGAGTCACAGGAATTATTTCTCAATTTTATTCCTCTGCACTAAAGATGAACACAAATTTTCAGATAACAAATTAATGGCTAACTGCCGGTGGGGGAAGTGCAGGTCGAACATCTTTGATTCTTGCAACATAATAGAATGATATATCGAGATGGGGCTCCTACTTGAATGCAGAATTCTTTTCTAAACATGGACCTAGTCTGGAAAGCAATTAGATGAAAACACCAACTTCTGAACAAAAAGATTCCAAATTTCCCTTCTGGACCTCTCTTAGCCAGTCCTAGAAACAAATATTTTACTTCTTTTCATATGCTCTATGCTAATTTTCCCCATGCAACTGCATCAGTTACAACTGTAATGGGGTTTGTTGTTGTTTGGACTTTGGAGTTTTTTTGCTTCCCTTTTTGTCTAATTTAAGGATTCTTCTTTCATCTTAATTCTGTGGTACAATATTTTGTATCATTAGGCTAAGCTTTGTAAATGTACTTACATGAAGGTGTTTGTTTACTTTGTGGTGTAAAGCAATGACACACAGTATGATCCAACAGGCTTTTTAACAAGTCCTTTCTGAGTTAGTCAGCCTTCTAGAATGTTGTTTTGCTGTATTTCTGGATGGGTTGATCATACAACATTGAATCTTAGCAAAATCTTCCCTTTTTGTAATTTTCATGCCCATCTGCTCCAGCTGCCTGGAAAAATGAGACATTTAGCTTGCATACAATTTGAATTATAAGACCAAAGTCTTGCTTTTGTGGGCATGTTGGAGAGTAAGCAAGCAAACACAATGTGTATGCACACACCTACACGGCAGAGAAACAGAGACTTCCAGCGTGATAAACAGTAGCCTCGTGTTTAAGGTGCTCAGGTGGCCTGCCAGAAACAGCCTTCCCTGTTCACACCATGGGTTTGGTCCCAACTGGAAACACTTTGGTTTTCCTACATCTCAGTCTTGAATCCTGACTATCGGATTTACCATGGGCTTGGTCTTCATCTTGGCTGTGTCATCCTGGAAAAGAAAATGTCTCGATGTGTTCTGCTGCAATGTTACGTTCCTATGGATAATTCTACCTCCCATCTCACTTCCACCAATTGTGGTTTTCATGTGCTAGTGAGGCACTCAGCGTGGGACAAAGAACTCTGAGCACCAAAGCTGTTGCAGATGCAGGAAAAAACACCTGAATGTGTGAGAGATTTATGCTTTCACTCTCAGTTGTTCAGATTGTCTTCAACGGTACATGGAGTTGTGCATTCATCATTGATTCCTTGCCCCAGTGTATGCTTCACCTTGTGAACTGCACTATTCACTTACGGTGTATGATTGTGCTCCTTTCAAACTGACCTAATAAGCCCTTAGCACCCTGGGCTGGAGGGGAAGGAGGATTGTATTTAGTCACTTGAAAGTCTCAGTCCTCTGTTCAGGACTGAGTGTTTGGCAACTACAGAACTTAAAAACCGCAGCCAATCAAGCCTTTCCTTAAGCAAAAAGTAACTGGGAATGAGGGTGTCTTGGCAAAGTCAAGTGTCACATTGTATTATACTTTTTATGTTTACTAATATGCTTGCTAGGGTTTCGTTGCTGTATTGAAAGAAAACAGGAGGAGGCAATTAATGATTTCCTTTTCAGCTGTGCAATAGTGAACTACATGAGAAATATTTTGATACCATGAGTCATTGGTGGCCATGGAGAAAAACACACTCTTTAAGCCAAGCTTTTAAATACATTTTTAATTGAAAGAAAAAAAAATAATATTTTACTGGCAAGTGACTTGCTCTTCCAGGTTTATAATTTTAACAATGAATCAGTCTTGGAGAATATTATTTAACTTGCTTTCACAACTTATGTACCTGAATTGTAGTATATGAATAAGGTTTGGGGGTTTTGCCTATACAGTAAATGTCTTTCCCCCCCCCCTTTTTTTTTTCAGAAAAAGATAGTTGCTTTTAGAAGAAAATATTGGTTTTTCTGTCCTCTTTAAAAATCATTTTACGTCAGGCAGTTCATCGTTAACAATTAAAAAACTTGTACTTATGCAGTAGAAAACTTTCTGTAATGGCTGGTGTCATTTCTCACTAATGTGCAATCACAGCTCAGTTCAAACCAACAAGGAAATGTTGAACTCACTGCTCTAAGGTTTTGTGAAGAAACTTCAGCTCCCTTGTTTATAAAAATGTTACACAAATATAAACCATAGTTGTTTAAGATCTTTTTTCCTCTTCTTTCTTCAGATGCTCTCTTGTAGGTCTCAGCCAAAGCTGAAGGAGCAAATTTCTTTCTCTAGGTTCTGGAGCTCTAGCAGCCCTGACAACCTTATGGCTCCTCACCAGCACAAGTAGAGAGAATCTGCTCAGCCATGGAGTTGTCTCCTCTGTGTAGGTGGCTGAACCTGGGAAGCTGTGGTAAGGCTGTTGTCTTCACACCTAGCCGGGCAGCTGACTTGCTGCTCTGTCCTGGCCTTTGTAGTAAAACCTTGGGATGCTCACGGTCACCAAACACCTGTTGGTGTAGCTGTTGATGAGCCTTTGGGGAGATGGACTTTTTTTGGTGCTATTTCCTTGCCTGAGTCGTGATTGCAGATCCGAGGCCTGCGCTCAAGTTGCATTTCAACAGGCAAACTTTCAGCTGTGAATATGCTTCCTAGTGATTTTATTCCAGGTGTCCAGTTATCTTTTAAGATAAGGCAGGAGGTATATTTTGTCTAGAGTGCTAAGACTGTCCTTGAAAGGCTTAGCCTTTCTTCTTGAAAGGAAGGCTGTAATCAGCAGTTACCTTACTTTGTGTTTTGTCGTAAATCAAACTTCTCTGCTTCTGTGAAAACTGAAATGAATTGAGGGGTGTCTTCTGAAATAAAGGACAAATGGTCACTCAGTCCCCACTGTAGTTTCAGTTTATACCATGGCAGGGACTATGGCTTTGTATTTGCCTTTAAAGCATGCAGCTGTAAAGAAATGTCTATGACTATATTAAGTATCATTGTATTAATTACATGCACAAAGATTACTTTGGGGTTTCTTAAAGAGGAGGTGAACAGAGCAAGGAAATCGGTGCTGCCAGAGAAAGAAAGACTGAACTAATCCAGCTAAAACTGCAAGGGGAAGCCAGTTAGACAGAATGTAAATTTGCATGGTTGAATTTGGCAAAGATTCTAATGTTAATACTATTCCTGCTGTGAGAAGTAACAGAAGGGTCTTCTTCTTCTATTCTTTTGTAATGATCTGGATTCGCTTGCACATTTTGCCTGAATATCTGTGCCTCCCTGCACCTTTAGCTCGTGGCACAATATTTATAACACTTTACAGGACGTTTGATTTAATATTGGCTCAGAAGGAAGACTGCCATTTCCTGTGTTACCAGCAGTACCCTTTTCTTTAACACTGGGGTAAATTCACAGCAAGGAGGTTAAAACAGATAATTTCCTTAAGTCCTGGACAACTTTCTAGACTGTGATGGAATAACTATGGGGTGCACATTTGTATTCTTCTGGCACCCTTGGAGAAATGAAGCAAAGAGAACACAAAAAAGAAGAGGAGGTAAATTTGAAATAAAAACCACCGAAATCCACAAACACACTCCCCCACCCCGAACTTGAAAGATAATTTTTAAAATAAGGAGAAACAGAGCCTGATGCAAGAAGCTACTGAACTACCCTCCTCAATAGCTCAGCAACAATGTTAAGTACATTAATGAAGAACAGATAAAGAATACAGAAGCCAAGAGAAATCTGTATGTTGGCGATCAGAAAGCACAAATACAGTGAGTCTGACAAAAATTCATTGGGCTGTGTGTAATAATGACCAAAAAAACCCCTCTTTAGCTGCACACATTAAACAACCATAGGAGAAACACAAGAACACTGTATAGTATGGCAGGATGTAGACTAAGGAGACTCTAGATATGGTCCAGCTTCTAAGGGAATATTTTGCTTATTTTGGATGAGGTTAGAGTAACAGAAAATCAGAGGTGGTAGAAGAGCATGCAGTACTAGAAGCCCTGTGTAATCTCTATTCCAGAATATTGAAAGAAAGGGTGTATAAAACTGACAAGGCAATAGGAAGTCTTCCTCTCATATCTGGCATTTGGACGCTGTAGGCTCTGACTGGTGAAAAGCAAACTTGTTGAATAACAGAGTTGAGGGGAAAGGGGAACAAAAAAGAGGTGACTTGAGCAATTTGGATTTCCAGACCTCACCAGTGTGCAAAGTCTTGAAAACAGTTCTTGCAGGAAGACGACTCTAAAGCCCATACATGCCTGTTTGTGGCCATATCACATTGGCAGTACAACTGATGGGCTGTGTAAAAGAGCAGCAGTTTTGTTCTGAACTGCTGAGGGCACACTTTAATCTCACTCCTATTATTCATAGACATAGACAGAGGACTGAACAATCCCCTCTCCTCTTCAGCACTGATGAAATGTGCAATTTTGCATGCCTGTTCATCGAGGTCACCAACAAAAGTATTCAAGTTGGGAGAACAGGAAGGGGCATAAACTGAACGATCCATTAAGCAGTAGTAGAACGCGGGTTTTTTTTGTTTCTGCTGTTATTAAAATAATGGTGGGGATATGCTACCTAGGTGTAAGCAAACAGAGAGCTTTAGAAAGCTTGTTAATGAAGAGATTATAGCGATCCACGCTAACTCTGGTGAATAAAGACCTGGTTAAACAGACACACCTCACAAGGCTATTTTGAAATGGGACTTCTTGTCTCTTTCTGCCGTGGTTTCATCCCATGCTGACAGGGACACAGAATGGCCTATTTTTTTAGCCCTGAACTGTTCAGTTCTTGTGTGTATCATAATCTTCTGGACTGGAATAACAGCAGTGAGACTAAATCATGCATTCAGCAGTTCAGAACAAAACTTTTGCTATTTTACAGTCCGTCATTTTCACTGCCCGTGTGATGACACTGCGAAAAAGTCTTTGCGGGACAGTGCAAGGCACTGGGAACAGCTCAACCAGTGGATTCTGTGCATTTACATTTATTGTGAATAAATCTGTGTACTTAAAGAAGATGAGCAGAAAGGAGATGGCAAGATGGAGAAGTTAAAAATAAAATAAAAAAAAAAAGTCGAAACAAACCCCAGCCCACAATAAACTAACATTCCGTGACAGGAACTTTTAAAGAGGAGGTTTAATAAGGCTGGAAATAACCGTGATTTAAGTGGAGATTTAAGCATTTCTTCTCCCTTCCTGGTGTCTGAAACGAAGTGGGAGGACTATTAAATCGCCATGCACGGATTCAGAGTGGGCATTTCTAAGATTCCAGGGCAGAAATGATGATTTGAAACATCCTTCCCTGTAAGGCTAGCGCAAGGAGACTGCGACTCCATGGCCATGGAAGTTTGCCTGCTCATGGAATGGCCACACCTGAGCCTTGAGGCCTTGACCCCTCGCTCTGAGGGGGATGGCGGCGGAGGTCCCTACCCTGCGGCACTCCCCTCCCGGACCTGCCGCCCCTTTCCCTGCCGGGCAGCGGGTTCCGGCTCAGCCTGAGGGCGTCACTTCCCGGGGCGGAGCGGGGCGGCTCCGGTAGGTGCCGGGAATGGCGGGCAGCGGCCGGGAATGGCGGGGAGCGGGGGCTTTTCCCGTGCCTTCATCCCCTCAGCGCCCGCCCCGGGCTGAGGCGGCCGAGCGGGAGCGGCGCTGGGGCCGCCCGGGCGCCTCGGGGAGGCCTCAGCTCCTCCAGTTTATTTCTAAATGTTCTTGTATCTGAACTCACCACCAGCCCCTCTGTTTTTGTCTTTCTGATGGAAACAAGTGCAAATATGCCCTCATCCCGAATAATTCTTAAAAGTAGCCGTAAAAATAGCCCGTCAAACTAGAATATACCTCCATTTTCGTAAGCATGAAGATTGATTGTTCCTCGATTTGTAGTGTGCTGCATGTGTACTCAGAGGTTTATTTAAAAGTACTTTTTTTAACCTAACCATCTATAAAAATAATGCTTTCATTTATGAAGTATGATAATAAAGAGATACTGTGCTATTGATTCTATAGCTTGTTTTTATTGCATCTGTTTAAGGGGAAAAGGGAACTCTTTTTATTCAAGCAAGTGCAGATAAAATAAAAGCTGGTGATCACTGGTATGCATAAATTTCTTGTCCTCACAAGTACTTTGAAGAAAGTAAAAGTGTTTTTCCTTCTCTTTAGGGTGTCTGCAAACAGAAGTGAACTGACAAGTCTGGTACTTTTTAAATCCGAACAAGATGAAGATCCCCTCTTTGCTGCTGAGATTCCCTCGTTGTTACTTCTCCAGAAGAAGTTACGTCACGACCTTTCACTTCGCTTCCCGAGCAGATTTCCGGGGCATTGAATCTCTTGGGCCAGCGCACCGCTGTCATACAAAATGGATTTGTTCATCGAATGGTTTGAGGAGAGAGCTGTGCCAGCAAGCAGCCCCTGAGCAGCAAGTAGAGGGACTTTCAGACCGGGAGCAGAGACTCATAGACAGACTTTACCATGGATTAATCCAGGGTCAAAGAGCTTGTTTAGCTGAAGCCATTACACTTATAGAATCAACTCAGAGTAGGAAGAAGAAAGTAGCCCAGGTGCTCCTTCAGAAGGTATTATCATACCACAGGGAACAAGAAAAGTTAAATCAAGGAAAGCCACTTGCCTTTAGAGTGGGTTAGTTCTTTTATGTCTCGTCTAGTAGTTGCTTACATATAATTACAGTCCTCACCTTTTCTTATCAGTGTTCTTTGTGGTCTGTAGTCTTGGATTGGGGTTTTTTTGTGGTTTATAATCAATCTATCTTACTTCTGTCGTTCAGTGGAATTATGGCTTGAGATGAAAAATGATTTGAAAATGCTTTAGAAATTAGTGTTGCTTCTTGGGGGTGTGTCACTTGGGGTGTTTTTGGTAACCATTATAATCTGAAACATTAGTTAGCTTGCAGATTGATGCAGATGTTATCTACACTTAGGGAAAGATATAGTTAAGCAGACGTGGTCTTTTCCCGAAGCAGGTTTTTTCTTGACTACTTCCTGAATCCATTTTTTAGTCTACAGAAGGAAAAGCATGCACTTTCCTGTTTTGTGGCCCTCCTTTAAAGCAGCCTAAGGAGACTTGAACCTGCTTCTCTTGGAAGCTGTAAAATATTTTTCCCTTACAAAGAGATGGACTGCTAACATGTGTCATGCCCAGCTGTCATCTCTGCTGTCTGTACAAAGGTAGTAAGAACAAGAACTGGGGCGTGGGAGTGAGAAAAGTTTGGTGCTAATCTAAGTTTGTGAGCTTTGACATGCAAATAAATGGCCTCATTTTTTGAAAGAACAGCTCTTCAAGGTAAGGGCTTGCTTTCACTTTTAGAGTGTTTCTTTTACAGTAAATCTGAAAAATCCAGTTCTAGTATATAACATTTTGAAAGTTCTGAAGGATAAGTCTTAAGGTGTAAATAATTTTATTTGGAGGAAGGGAAATAGATGTGGATAAACCCAGTGATATATTGGTGTGAATGAGATGACGGGTGGTGAAGTGCTGCTATGTTGGGTGAGCCAAACTACGGTTGTGTCGTTTTGGCATAGGTTTTATTTGCTTTTGTTGTGATGCTGTGTTAAAGTATGAATTGTTATCGACTTAGATGTTGATAGTATTCATGAGATGTGTTATTTATTTGACTAACAAAATGGTTTTTTGTTCCTAATATGATGATTTAGGTTTGTCTGGTCCTCCTGGTGCTGGAAAATCAACCTTCATAGAATGCTTTGGGAAAATGCTTACAGAAAGAAAACACAAAGTGTCTGTGTTGGCTGTAGACCCTTCCTCTAGTACAAGTGGTGGTGAGTGTCAATTAAAGTTTGAGTCAGGTTTCTAATACCTTGTCAACTACAGAAGTATCTCTTTGGGCCAAGTGGAGGAAAATTTGGTGCCTATAACAGTAAAATATAAAAAATAAATAAATCAAGTTTTCATATTTTTTTCCTGTGCAATACAAAATTGGGAAATAGATATCAGTGTTTTAATTCTTCCAGATTTCCTCTTTTCCAGTGTTCAAATGTTGCCTTACAATTTTATTTTTCTGAATTTGAATTTCTTCAAAGTTGTGCAGGATTACTGATTACAGGCTGTAATCTGTAACTCTCCAATAAAAAATTGTAGGGAAATTACAAGCTGACCATGCCTGATTGTGATTTCTCTATTACAAATAGTACAATCTTGATTCTGATCTTTTCATAATGGGCAGCTGCCAGGCAGCATCATTAATTTTTCCAGCCTCTATGCTGTTAGAGGTGTGTAGCTATTTATAAAGAAAATAACTAGAGCATTGCAATGACGTGGAGCCAAGACAGACTGTGTTCTTGAGTGCATGCCTTCAGGATGCATCAGTAGAATAGCAAAATGTGATGGCAAGACTGCTCCAGTTGGAAGAATTGAGCATCCCTTACCTTTTGGAGTGTGCATCAAGTGCATAGATCTCGCTGAATCTGATTTACGGTTTATTTGAGTAGAAGGAAGGCAGGGACACATGTCAGCTCTCTTAAAACAAAAAATCCAGCATCAAGGCGTGTCAGAATCATAATGCAGAGATTTGTCCCTTTGGACAGGAACAGACAAGATTTAGCTGTGTGGCCTGATGTGTATAGGCCTCAAAAAGCCATTCAGGAATTTTAAAATTCTTTCTCACCTAGCACAAATTCTTTGTATTTGGTAGCAGTCAGGTCTGCTTGTCAGGCCTTTCCAGCTTCTGAGAAGTGGAAGAACCAGGCAGTAACTTCTAGTCGTCAGCTAAGCCTTGAGCAGCTATTACTGGGACATGCATTTGACTGACATAGCCCAAGAGATCTGTCTTTTCTCACTCATTCATTGGTGGGGCGGGGGGAGAAGGGGAAGTTTGGCTGTGTTGCAGTTTCGAAATCATTAAACATTTAAGGTTCTCTACTGGGGGATAAAACACGGATGACTGAGTTGTCAAGAGACATGAATGCGTACATCAGGCCATCTCCAACCAGTGGGACCCTGGGAGGTGTCACAAGGACCACAAATGAAGCCATTCTGCTGTGTGAAGGAGGAGGCTATGATGTTGTTCTTGTGGAAACAGTAGGTATGTGCTTAGGGTTTTCTTTTAATTGTACTGCTGTGACATGAAAATAAGGTGTGCTAATAATTGCATACTTTCTGCTTTGATTTTGCCTGTGTTTTCCTATGTAGTCACTGGTTGAATATGAATGCTCATTCTGTTTATTTTCTAGTTCTGTATGTCTTTTACAAAACTATCATTTCCAGTTGTCTTTGTTTTGTTAGTGGGATTTGTTGATGGGGCAGTGCTGGGATCTGTCATAATTGCTGTCATTAATGTGACTGAAAGTATGTAGTCAATGTCAAACTCTGAATTTAATTTTTTAGGTGTGGGCCAGTCAGAATTTGCTGTGGCTGATATGGTTGATATGTTTATATTACTGCTACCACCTGCGGGTGGAGATGAATTACAGGTATTTTTTGGTTTCTCTTATTGGTTACTACCTGGGACTAGAAAGAGAAACTTAAATTCAACATGTAGTATCTGTGCAGAAAGTCCATGTCAATAGTATTTCATTCATTATACTGTTGTTATTAAGGATTTTCAGTGTCATCTACTTAGTGCAGAGTTAAGCTCCCCTTTCTTTTGGTTTTGAACGTATTAGGATGTAAACTTTTGATACTCTGTGGCTTAACTTTGACATGTTTACTAGTTATATATATTTTTGGGGAGAAAACTAGAAACTAACAAAGCCTTTTGACCTGCTTTTTGTGATGAATCAGTGTATCACACCCCCTCTGGGTACTCCTGATATCTGTCCCTGTTGCATTTAGGGCATCAAACGGGGCATCATTGAGATGGCAGATCTCGTTGCCATCAATAAGGCTGATGGTGATTTAGTTGTGCCTGCCCGGAGAATCCAGGCTGAATACATCAGTGCTATGAAGCTGCTGCGCAAGCGTTCAAAAGTTTGGAGGCCAAAGGTTTGTGCACTTCACTGTCTTTTGTAGGGCTCTTTGGGTCTGGTTTGCTTTTGTTTGGGTTTTGGTGGTGTGTTTGGGTTTTTTTTGTATTTTTTCCTCCCAGAAAAGGTGCTGAATGAGTTAAGATTGGTATCTTCTCATCTAGCTGTCCTAGTCTCCCTGGGCTCTTTTATAAAAATTGCAGTTGTTTAGTCTCACAGGTGATTGCTGCTGTCTGTGCTTCACCTCTGATCTCAAGGTGAGCCACATGAAACACTGCAAAGCCAGTCCTCCTCCCCAGGACTTCTGCCCTGTGCTACAATCTCTGCACTAGCAGAACTATTACTGACATCAGGAGTGGTACAGACTTTACTTACTTTTTGTAAACTGTGCATATCTAAAAATGTCCCTTAATTTCCTTCTCCCTCCATTATAACTCTGAAGCCTGTGATTATCTTTGTTCTTTCACTAGTTCGTGTGTTTCCTTTATTGCTTTAATTTTTTTTTGTTTCTCACATAATGAAAATGGCTAGATAATTGGAATTCCCATCCTCTGGGTCTTCAGTTTTAATGGTGTATTTTATCCACTAAAAGGTTTTGGTGGATGTTTAAGGAGAAGATTCAGTACTAATTTTTAATACGTGTATATAGAATAAGCACACGCACACCCTCGCACTTCCTCTGTAAATAAACTTCTATCTGTAAAGGAGGTTTGCTCTACCCTGGTATCGAAATTGACCCATTAAGCTGAGTTTAAATCACCTGGGCTGCCTGAGGTTTAGCCTTTCTTTTGTAAGTTTGGAAAAACAGAGAAGCTTTTCTGAAAAAACCAGGCTGTTCAATTTGAAAGACTGTGCTGGATGTCTTAAATATTATTGGCAAAATTGATTCCTAGTCTGGAAGGCAAAGGCAAAAAAATAGCCAAAATACCTAGTTTCTGGCATATTTTAAGTGCAAAAGAATAGCTACCAGAATATGCACTTAACTCTACGTTTAAGTAAAGGAGCAATAATGTACTTTTTAGCTGAAGGATTTATTAAAAATGATTCTCATTATACAAGCAGCTGGACAAGGCCTATTTATCCCAAATGCTATGGATCTCAGGGTCTACTTTTAGTTAGTAGAATCCTAAATTTTTTTGGGGGGAAAAGAAAAAAAAAGGCACAGAAATGCTTAGAGCCTCATGAAGTGAGTATTGAAGGAAGCTTCCCTCACACATTTCTTAATTTCCCTGCAATCTACCTGACCCAGTAATTGAAGCCTCAGGGCCAGCAGCTAACTTGGCTTTAACACTTTCTCTGGATCCAACAGGTAATGCGCATCTCTGCCAAAACCGGGGAAGGGATCTCGGATATGTGGGACAAAATGACTGAGTTCCGTGACCTCATGCTCACAAGCGGCGAGCTGGTTGCCAAACGACGCAAACAGCAGAAAGTGTGGATGTGGAACCTCATCCAAGAAAACATGCTGGAGCATTTCCGGAGTCACTTGGCAGTCAAGGATAAGATCCCGCTTCTGGAAGAAAAAGTTCTTAGTGGAGTCTTGTCTCCTGGACTGGCAGCCGACCTGCTGCTGAAGGCATTCAAAGATGGTCTCTAAGCATTGTTTTCTACTCTGTTCTTGCTAAGGGCTTTGTGTAAACATGAACATTAAATACACTTTTTCTATGTGTGGATTCAAGTGTTTTACTGCAGCAGACCTGAATAGAATACCTACCCAGTACTCTGCAACAGAATTCTGTTGGATTGTGTATATGCAACAATCATGACAAATCCAAACAGTCACTCCGATATTACTATGCACTATATTGGAAAAAAGTAGATTTCCAAATCTTCTAATTGTACATGCCATAGATCTCTTGATAAAAACTGGATGCCCAAGTAAAATGATTGGGTTTGGGAGGGCAGGAGAGGGAGGTTTGTGGTGGTGCAGGGTTTGATTCTGGTTGTGGGGTCATCTCAGAGCAGTTGGCACTGCAGCTTTCCATTCTAATATAGGAGCAGCTGTTGCCAGAATGGATTGCATTTTCTTTCCTCACCTNGCAATCATGACAAATCCAAACATTCACTCCGAGATTACTACGCACTATATTGGAAAAAAGTACATTTCCAAATCTTCTATTTGTACATGCCATAGATCTGTTGATAAAAACTGGATGCCCACGTAAAATGATTGGGTTTGGGAGGGCAGGAGAGGGAGGTTTGTGGTGGTGCAGGGTTTGATTCTGGTTTTGGGGTCATCTCAGAGCAGTTGGCACTGCAGCTTTCCATTCTAATATAGGAGCAGCTGTTGCCAGAATGGATTGCATTTTCTTTCCTCACCTTGAGTGACAGCAAGAACATTGGTCTGCCTGACAGCACCAGACCACAGCCTTAGTTTTAAATAAATTGCATGCATATAAATAGAACATAGTGGTGTTTGGTCGCTCTTTGGAAGCTGTAGTTAGCTATTATACGCTGTACAGTAGGAGAAGGGAATTTTAACCATCCTGGTTTCAAAATAGATGTTTTATTAAAAAGCAAAATCTAGTTAAGACTTTTTTTTACATGCAGACATCAGATGGAACAAATGTTACCCATGATGTTTTAATAGCAAATGTTTTTATACTAGAATAATTCATCTCTAAAAATAATGTTTTGTGGTTTTCTGATCTGATTTATGTTTTTTGGATTCAAACAAAATGGCCAGTTTGGTATTTTTTCTTTATCTCTTGCAGAAGACAGGACTGCTTCCACCCAAAAGCACTTTTATTTTTTGTTTTCCCTTGAGAAAAATTTGGAGGAAACATTTTCCTGATCCGTGATCTAGAAAGCAGAGCTCATCTGGTACCTACTAAATGTGAAGGATAAAGTGGAAAAGTGCTGATTTTTGGAGACCTGACAGTAAAACCAGTAAAACAGGAGAATTTGGTGAGCCTGTTGGTGCTTAGAGGAATTAATTTTTAAAGAAATATATTGGAAGTAATGGTTTTCACAGTTTTGATTTTCTGGACATGTACATAAAAGGTACGGTGACTTTAGCTTCGTCTCACGTGTTTGGCTTCTGGCAAACCAATTCCAGTATAGTGGTGAATTGGGTTACTTAAATCCTCTTTTTACCATCATGGTGTTTGTTTTCGTCTGGGTTTTTTTCCCCTCAATACATTTTTTTCCTCTTCTTCTCTTTGTCCCAGTTATTATGTTTTGTTCCCAACTTTTTCCTGCTAGGCACTGTTCGCAGTGAAATACTATGGAAGGCCATTGTGGTGTTTTGGGGACCATACAGCTGAGGCATTCTTAGTTAAGACATTTTGCACTGGGGTAGCTGGTATTAGTGGTTTCCACCACATAAATTGTCAGAACTTCTCTGAGCTCTGACCACTCATTCTTGTTTCTTAATCGGTACTTTGGGATTGCTGCAGTCAGTCAACCAAGAAGCAGCTGAAGGAATGTGTGGAGTGGAACGTGTGGAGAAGCACAGTGACTTTGTTATGACCGCGCTGAGTTGTGAGAGAAATGCAGTGGTTACAGTTTCTTTTTTATTTAAACAGCCTCCATTGAATATGACAGAGAGTGCCCCAAACCAAAAGCAATGTCTTGTGTCCTTTGTATCCTTTCAGCTTTAAATACTGACTGTATTTTATGGTACCTTGTGGAAGAAATGACAGTCAGGTGGGAAATGAATTAATGAGAGCAGCAGCATTTTAACCGGTGAGTTCTCAACTTTTTGATAGTCCGTTTGTTTCAGGTGGCAGTTTTTGAGGTGACCTAATTTGTGTTTATCTGTTAGATCAAACCCTTATTATGGCCATTACTTCATCTTCTGTCAGGGACTGCTGTTTTCCTTGTCTGTTATACATGAGCTGCCAAGCAAGTAAACTAGAACCTGCAGCTTTGTTTAAATGACAGCTGCTCAAGCACAATATATTTTACAGCTTCTTCCATATTTGTTTTCTGGATGCAGATCTGCTGATCCACTCAAGCCGTGGGCTATCATTATTTTCTGATTTTGTTGCTTCTTTTATAGTATTGTTAACTTACAAATGAGCTCTTAGCAGAAGTGCAGTGGCTTAAGCAGGTTCTTTGAACTGCGTTTTCCTCTTAGAGCATTAAGTGAAAATTCTATTTGCCTTCTTCATGTGTTCAGTTGTGCCTCGTGCTTCAGTAGATGGAGAAATACCCTTATATTGAAAAGGGTCTTTGGAAATGAAATGGTGAATGAGGGTCCCTGCTTTGTTTTTCAGTGATTCCCCTACCAAACTGAAAAGCTGTACTGTGCAAACTATGAACTGAGCCTTCCACGTGAGAATCAAATACTTTAGTTTATGGCCTGTGAAGTTTTGCTGTGATATGTTTTGAAGTCAGCTGCTGTTCGGTTAATTGTGCAGTTTTGTTCATGTTCTCGTGGGCTGGGCAGATGCATTGTCTTCAGAAGGACTGCAGAGCTTCAGCTGGTAGGCTACAACTCAGTAAACAATCCAGTATGTCCCAAGATAGGGAAGAACATTTCTAGCTTATCATTTTTAGCTCTGTGGGATTAAGTTGGCTAAAATGCATTAAAATATTGTTATTCAAGTAAACAGGCTTCTGAAAAAAGATAGTAAACAAATCTGTTGAGTAGGATGTTGACATATTCTTAGTTTCTGGAGTTGTCAGGGTGCTCTCGTGTTAACACTTAAACCCACAGCTACAGCAGAATACTATGGGAAAATAATATAACTTTGTGAGAAGACAATAGCAAGATGAAGTTTGTAGCTGGAGGTATGACAAACTGTTAGACAAACAAGTGTGGGAGGTAAGGAATAAACTCTTCAAATACACAAACTCATTTTCTACGAGCTTTTGCAGTTGTCTGTAAGTGTGAAACTTTTCCCCAGGTCCCTGTGTAATAGATGTTGCTGGTGTTTCACAGCTGGAGAAAACAAATGTGGTGAGATCAAGTGATTTACCCAGGACTCTGAAGCAGGTCAGAGAGCGTAAGGGTTACAGTTCAGTAATCTTTACTCTGAGCCCCACGTATATTTACAGCCACGTTACTTAAGGTTGAAAAAATGCTCTTAGCAAGTTCATGCTCTTAGTGTGACTTATTCCCTTCATATCTAATCTCTCTGTTTTCAGTGACAGGACCCAGTGACCTCTTCTTGACTACTGTTCTGTTGTAATGTCCTGCTTTAAGTAATAAAAAACTTTTCTTTGATATCTAATCTGCCCTGGCCTTCTGTAAATGCATTACTTCCTGTTGTGCATGCTGCTTCAAGCCTTTATGTTCTCCTCGCATACATTGCTTTTTTGTGAAATCTGCATTGTGTTGGCTATTTGAGATATTTGGGAATGGGAGTTGAGTAAAGCTAAAGAATACAAAGAAACTTTTTTTTTTTAACTGTATGCAGTCCCCTTCCTAAAGTTTTCTTTCTTAATGTGCCAAGATTCAATTACTGACCTGCACTGTACTAGTGTAAACACACTTCTTTCCCCTTTAATTTCCTTTCTCAGAGTGCTCAATTGCTCTCCTTTGGATGCATGGTCAATAAGTAACATACTCCATGAGTTAAAATGAGAAAAACATTTTCACTGAGTTTAGTGCTTCTGTAACTATTCCTGCTGGACTATTCTAAAACATTTATAATTTGACGAATGATTGAACAGAAGTTGATAAGGAATGTATTTAAGGAAAAATTATGTTGTGTTCCCCTGAAATTTAAGACTTGGACAATCATCAGTGTGCAGACTGACTAGCAACAGGACTCCTTTTCCAAAACCAGTTCAGCTACTCCACAGGCATATTCCTTACAGTTTATTTAGCAGTAACCCACCCACCCCATAATGGAACATTAATGGCATTTTAAAATTGAGAATAACAATTACAAAATTAAAAACTCATAAGCAATTAGAGTACATACTTAGGATGGAAGGATGACAGACATACTCCGTTCCCTTCTGTCATACTAAGATACGGTTTAGATGGTGAACGAGGAAGGAAAAGAAGAGCTGACATTCATGACAGTATATGGAGAAGGTACATTATGGAGTGGCAAGAAGAATGCCTGCTTTTTTCTATTCTTTCCTCCCATGGGAGCATAAGAATTATCTTGGATAATTCACTGTGAAGCCACAGAAACTGTGACCCACAGTGTTTGCCGTGTGAGGCTTACAAAAATTGTAAATTCAATTCCTTTTCCTATCTTTTGCATCTGTATGTTGCACGGGACCATGTGACACTTGTCCTTCGGCACTAGGTGGGTTTGTTTGTAGTTGTGCTCTAAATGGGGAATAGTTAGAAGTTCTTGGAGTTTGAGTAAAAGATTGTTTACTTGTAACAAGTTAAAAGCTTCACCTTTCAGAATGCATGATAAGATTCCTGTATTTTTCCTTAAAATATTATGGCAAAGTGAGTTCCTGCTCTGTGTTGTTTATAATGTCTTCATTTCCTCTTACATCTCTTCCACTGGTAGAGTAGCCTATAAAAGCTTTAGTAATGCACCTTTTAACGTGACTCAAATATTCATGAAGTTAATCAGGGACTGACAACACTTTTGCTTTGTTTCTTCAATTGAAAGTGACTACTACAACCTAAAGATTACAACCTATGAGAACCCAAAGGCTATTTCACGGCTTCAGAGGCCTGGGCTGACCTGCCCTGTGCAGGCTGCAATGGCTGGGGATGCGGAATGTATGTCTAATGAGAAGATGCTGCACGGGCTGTGTGGCTCGGAGCAGTACACACTCACTCTGCTAAAGGTTTTCTCCTGGCCCTGAATCTGTGATCCTGTTTGTAGTTCTCTAATTGCAACCAGCAGAAGACAAGAGGGATGTTGGTTTTTATGATTTGTTGCTTAGCAGCATTGATCAACAAAAGTACAACCTTCTCTTTTGCTGTAACCTCGGTGAACCTGGGCTTGGACGGAGCTCACCAGCAGAGAACAAGGGTTTCTGAAGTCGTGTGAAACTCCTGTGCTGTGCCTTGTTAGCAGCGTCTGAGGGAAACCATCTCTTCTTGACCTCTTGGTTACCTTTGCCCTTTACTCCTCTTTCTCTCTCTCATCAAATCTTCGAAGAAAGCAGGCACAGTCCTAGGAAGATGTGGAGGATGGGAAATACAGACAAGTCAACTATGTTAAGATGTATCCTGCCTCTTTTCAGGAAAAGGAGCTGAGCTGGTTCCCAAACTGTGATGTCAGATCCTCCTCTCATGGAAGGAGAAACAGACTTCAGCCATCACAGTAAGGTCTATTCTTATTCAGAGAAGCTTTCCTAGTATTTTGAAGTAGGCGAAATAATCCATAGAGGAAAGGGAAATTATGGTGCTAAGAATTTCCTGGTTTACATCTTTTAGAAGGGATTTCACAAACTGAACTAGAAGGGGTATTGAATGTGTTTGAAAATGATTAAGGGTCTGCACTGAATGTGTGCCTTTATCTGATCAAATCTGGCAAAGCCTGTAAAATAAGTGCAAGGAGTAAGTTGCTTGTTTCACCTTAACTCTAAGCTGTAAATTGTTAGTCTGACTGGACAAAGGCTCTTTAGTGACACCAGAAGCTGCAGTAATTAATATGCCTTACAACATCAGAAGATTAGACTGGGAGCTTTTACTGTTGCTCAGATGCTTGTCTTTTAGTCCTAGATCTGAGTAAGAAACAGCTGGGTATTTGTATACTTCTTCTGCCAGAACAGTTGTTATCCTGAGCCACCTGTACATTTGTGGACATTAGGTGGAAAATAATGCCTTGTAAGTGTGCTGGTTTTCTCCTTTCCCCCGTGTTACCTCCACCACTGACTTCTCTCTATTCATTGCTAGATTTTCAGACCACTACAGGTCAGTGTATTGAAAGGTCAGCATGTGTTTCACAAGCCTGTTATGCTCTGGTGTCCCTCCTCTTTTGAAGTTTAAAGAGAAACTCTGCTGTTCAGCTATCCCAGTCTTGTAAAATTCATGGAGAGGACTAATATTGCTGTAATTGCATAATTGACATCAGATAGATGAGATATTCATTCCAGAACAGGTGGCTGCATAAGAAACTGGCTTCTGCCCTACCTGCCATGTCAAAAGCGTGGCAAGTGCATGGCATCTGGCAGAGCTCAATCAAGTAAAATAATCAGCAAATGCGAATGTGAATTATTTTGCAAATATTGTTCTCTTTTTTTTATATTGCATGAATCTTAACAAAATTATCTACCTGGAAATCCTGACTGCTATGTGAGGCTGGAAGGAATGACTTTTCGTGCCCTTGCTTGCTGAACAGAGCAAATTGTGTTCACCCAAACAGATTTCTTTATTTTGAGCTGTGGGTATGATTTGTCTGTCTTCACTGAACAGCAGCTGCTAATATCTGATATCTGCAGGACTCAAAACAAGTGGCTGAAGCCATGTTCTTAACTTCTGATTTACAGGAGAAGTAGAGAACTCTGAACAAGATCAATAAGCTTTCAAAAACAGTTTCAGTAAAAGTAAGAAACCCTTTTTTGTTGTTTATGAGTGCTGTGATGCAGCACTTGCAACCTGACAATCTGACTGGTTCTTTCTGCATGCAGTGGCAATAGAAACTGGTTAGATTTGAAAATTAATGTTTCAGACTTCAATTCAAATATTGTTATCCTTCACTTTTCCTTTTCCCTATGCATTAGAATGTGACATTCTTAGAAATGAAAAAGTGGGACTCTTTAGTACTGTCATTTCCACACCTGCAACAGTGGAGCAGACCACGGCCACTGTACAGCACTAGGACAACTAAAAGCCATTGAATGCTTTATTTCTGTACTGGCATTAAGCAGTTATTTTGTGTTATGATGTGTTGAAAGTCCCAGTTCCATGTCTTGCATGATGCACGTGGCTTTCGGTTTAGCTGGAGACACTGCTCCAGACACTCCTTTTCACCACACACAATTCCTTCCATGTTAGAAATGCTGCTGCTTCTCCACACCCTGAGGTCAGGAGAGGTCAGTATTGGAGCGTGTGCCTACACGTGATGGAATAAGGCCCTAGAATAACGGCTGCCTGAGGTTTGTCCTGCTAGGAGGGTCAGTTTTCCATTTTTGGGGTGGTAAACTTCATATGCAACAAGACAGGAAATTTCAGAAGGAAACTGGGATAATTAAAATAATCTTGTTTGGCCCATTGCCATTTCTTTCATCTCAGAAAACATTGCTGTGGAGACAGGCACAGATCCTGTAAATTAGTCTAGTCTGAATAGCTCTCATCTAACATTTTTGAACATTCAACCTTAGTGAACATCTAAAATGCAAGGGCGTTTCTGTGGGACAGTTTGAATACTTTTGGTTTCATAATTTTTTTTTTCTTTATTGGCTGTTCCTTGAGATTAAGGCTGGACTAAGTGGATCTTCAGGTTAGTGTGGTATTTCCTCATGTAGATTGCATCACAAAACCACTCCAGAAGAAGATACTTTCATGAGCAAGACTTTTATAAATTATGAAGAAAAAAAATTTTGCCTGGAAAAGCTGAAATAGAGATTTAAATATTGCACAAGCTGGATAGAATTAAAGCTACATTTGTTTCTCAGTTTCTAAATCTAGATGCCATAACATTTTCTTCTCCTGTGCTTAATCTAGAGTGTTTGTAATAAATCACCTTGTCTGCATGCCAAGAGAGAAACAAATGACGGAGGTAAATCTTGTTATTCTGAGAATTATTCCTCAGGCAGCTTCTCAGTCACTTCATTTTCCAGATGATTCCTGATGAATCAGTGGCAGCGGCTCAGAGGAAACAGTTGCTCGGAGAGTTTTGCTGTGGTGACACCGCTGCAAGGGCAGGGAGTGTGCCTGGGTGCCTGGCAGCTGGCTGGGAGCCTCCGCAGTCCAGTCCATAGGTCTCATTCCATACATCCCCTCAGCAGTACTTATGGAGAGCCCTTAGATGGTGCTGTATGGCAGCGCTCGGCCCGTCGGCACCTCCGCTGCCTTAGGGATGCCTGTGCCCCACCTCAGGGCTCTGTCTAAAGAAGGTGAAAAAGCAGTTTCTGGGCGCTGTTAATTAGGATGAGTAAATGAAATCTGTCGGTAGAGACATAATAAATATTAAATTCAAACATGGATTTTAATAGCTGCTGTAATTTAATTCTTACGCACTTGAATTGTGTCGTACTCAAACATCCATGCCAAATGTATTGCTCTCTGTCTGTAAAACAAAGTGCTTTTAAATAATAGTTAAGGAATTTTTGAGGGCATTTGAGGATCATCCTGATGGAAGAATAGTGCTTACCCTGGGAACTTCCTCTCATAAATATGGGTGTGGTGGTGTGGCTTTCAGGTTGCATCTTCCATGCTGTGAAACTCACTTCATTTCTGAAGAACTAGAGATGCAGATTTAGGAATTTGAGTTGTGCTGTCAATTACAAAGGAATTGAAATGGAATTTCCTCTAGCAGGATGGGTTTCAAGCCACAAAGTAAATTTTATTTGGAAACTGCTGGTTAAATTATTAAAGAGAGTTATTGGACAACTCTCAAATACTGATGGTATCTTTTGTAACAACACAGGAGAGAAGTGAGGTGTTGAAAACAAATTGATCCCTGCCCCTTGGAAAAGAGTTATGTGACTGTTTTTTTCCCAAGTTGGGAATATAGCTTTCCTACAGTTTTACTGCATGCTTATGCATGTTCCTGTATTTTGTGTTTTCCACCTGTTCCTGCAAATTGAGGGGATTAAGCCTGGGAATATTCTGCCAAAGCAAATGAAATATGCACATGAAATAGTTCATGTTTTCGGAATGACTTCATTTAGTCATGACTTTTATTTATTTAGAGAGAGAGAGAGAGCTGGTGTTGTTACAGTCTCTGCTCTCTCTGCTCTATTTTTTTAATCTCTGAAAGTTCCTATAACCCAGCTTTTTTTTTTGACATTTGAAATGTCCCAGGCTGCATAAACTGAGTATCCTCTGTGTGTTCCTCTCGTCCCAGGAATTCTCATCCTGTGGTTCCTGCATGCTGTTATTTTAGGTGCATCCTTTACCATTGTGTGGGTTTTTAATATTACCCTGAATTCTGCTGCCATGTAGGTGGACCAAGCACTGAGATTTTCTTTCTTATGAGTTGAGAAAGAAACTCTAGCTTGAAAACACAGACAAGTTAAATGTTACTGGGTGGTGATTTGTAGCCTAAAGCTGGTGGCTATAAATTCTCACCTGTGAAAAGAGAATCTTGTAGCTCTGCACAATATGTTCTTCCAGCTGCAGCTGAATTTCTGCTCTGTTAATATCCTTAAGCAGCTGCAGCAATGTGTCACACTGATCTGGCATTTTGCATCCCCAAAGCTCTGCTCAAATATTTGAACTTAGTAAGGCACTCCACTGAGCTGAGAGGGAGGCGAGTGTCGCTACAACTTTACAGAAAAAGAAACAGCACCTGGGAGGTTAAAGCAACTTTCCCTCACCATGCAGCAAGTCAATGGTGGAGCTGGAATTACAGCTCAGGAGGTTCCTGGCTCATGCTACACCACGCTGTGGAGAAAGGTCATTTCCCAAAATAGTGCAGAAGGTTTGTTATTGATAATAGGGCAACAAAGGGCTCTGGATGTATTAATAGGTCACTGTGTGCTGCCCTTAGTAATACATAATTTAGCAACCTTGCAAAATGGGCTACATCATATTTTTCTGCAGCAGGATCACTTTCACAGTGAGTTTTGTCTGCTATACTCTGGATAGGTGTTTTTGTTTTGGCTTTTCTAACAGAGTTTTATTTAAAGTAAATAGGGACATTTACTAAGTAGGCATGAAAAGCCTCCTGGTTAGCAGCCACATTAAACTGTGATATCCAGCTCACCTTTCAGGTCAGCACAGCTCCTCTGCCACTTGGAAGCCACTGAGCAGAGCTCTGTCTGCCTGAGGAGAACACAGAAGTGATGGAGGATTTTGGTGGCAATAATAGCTGGTAGTGCAGGAGCTGAGCTGCAAGGATGGGAGCCCACAGAGCTGCCAGGTTTGGTGATGGCCTTAGGCCTACCAGGGAGGAAGACAAACGCCATCCTCACCCAGCGGGACAGAGTAAGGGATGCTGATACTGTTGAAGGGGTTTTCATTGAGATTTGGTCCCAGCTGCTCCTCAAATGACCTTGGGGATGGGGTATTTGGTAGCTATTGTTGGATCTTGCAGATTTTTATTTCAACCTGCCTGTTATAAAATGCTGTTGATGCCCTTTGAACTTTTTTACTTCAGCAGTGTACTTAGTGAAGGATTTTGTTTCTTTTCAAAATGAGTTATTTGACCTGCTAGGTTATTCAGCAAATTCAAAAGTGCTGAGTATGAAACAAGTTAATTTTTTCACACAGATCTATGCATCTGCAATTGAAAGAACAAAATGATGTTTTGCCTTAGCCAAGCCTGAAGAATTGCAGTGAATAACGGTGGGAAGAATGACATTCACAAAGCAAATTTGTTCAGTCTCATTATGGTTTGAGTTTGGGTGAAGAGTCTCCAACAGGGAACACCAGGGGAGGAAATGTGGAAGCCAAAATGTGTAAGGAAAGTTAAGCAGAGCATGTACAGCATACAGAGATGGCAAGGGTGCTGTTCTCTCATCTTCATTTCTGTGGATATATGTATTTGAATTAACGAAGCGATGTGAGCTTTATGTGCTGCATTTGCTTTTTAATGCTTGTGGGTTGAAGTAATGGGATCTATTGTTGTGGGCACTGGGAATGCCAGCCTGGCTCTTACAGTCACTGACTTGTGAACATGACCTTCTGGAGGTCAAAACACCGGAGAGCTTGCTCTGTTTCATCCTCAGAGGTACCAGTCGTAATGGTTACTGCTTTGAAAAAGCAATGTAGATGTTCCCTGCCTTTATCTAGTTTGCTATTTGTACTGATCTGTGGTGTGTTTTTTCTAGTGTTTTGTTTTGGGTTCGTTTTACTAATTCATTCTTTAACTATCTTCTAGTGAATTCAGAGTTTTTGAAGTTTGGTTGCCTTTTTTTTTTTCCCCCCTTTGTGTGTGTTTTGGCTTGGTTTTTTCAACAACAGTTGAGTTTTCACAACTGAAACTGGTTGACCAGTGATTGAATTGTAAATGTTAGTGGCTTTTAGTGATGTTTGGTACTTGACTGGGCATCCTGCTTGCTTTCTTCTTGATGATCAAGTCAGCCAGACATAGTCAAACAGTCCCACACAGGAAAAACAGGGTACTTTCAGGGAGAGATAAAAAGCCACCTCTTGTGATTGATGCCAAATGATTCATGGCAAATGCTAATGGATACATAATTTCAGCATTGACTACATCTGCCTTCCCTATTAGGGAACTCAAGAGAGACCTGAGTAAAACATCCTATAAAAAAGAGACAAATGACCTCTCTAAAGAGTGTTTCAGTTCATGCTCCTGGTCTGGGCAGTGCAAAGCTTGAGTCCTTGTGGCAGAAGGGGAGGTTTCAAGGTCTGTGTGGTTTGTATTTTCTGGCATCAGATGGTTTTGTGGTTCTTCATGGTATGAATCCTTTCCAGGAGCTCGGGGAGTTGCTGTCGGTCCTCAACGTTCCTCACACAAACCTGTCAAAATATATGGGATTAAAGCACCAAGGATGCCATGAAACAACCCGTGGATTTTGTGGCCCATTACTGGATCCGCTGGACTTAGAGCAAAGATTAGGTTGCCTACCATAAAATTCCTGGATGGTTCACATAGGGATAGTTGTGCTTCCTTGGAATCTCTTTATTTGTCCCTAAAAGCTCACCAGGATATAACTATTATGTTGCCCCTATCAAAGATTCTGTTTTAGCTGATTTGAATATGTTTTTTCCCAGTCTTTAGCCTTCTTGTACCACACTGCTCCTTAGAAATGCTCACATCACCAGCTGAAATCTGCGTCTGCTATAGGGGTTCTGTTTGGGATCTGTGGGTAGGCTTACTCTGTCTAGGTAGTGGTGTTATTTTTCTGGAGTTAGGAGAGTTTAGACCTCCTTAAAACTAAACTCCTGCTTACAACAGATTTGAGTATTTTTATGTCTTGCTAGAGAGCCTTATTTTTTTTGTGCTGTTTTGTGGCTTGATCGGGGCAAGCAGCACGTTGTATATCTGCCTGCACTTGTTTGGAATTGATGCTGTGCTCTGGGTGTCGTGCTCAGATTTACAGCTGAGGTAAAAAGAACAACCACTTGTTACCATCTTTTTTCCCCCCTCCTCAATGTGTCAAATTGCTCCGTGGTCCTTTGGAAGCATGTTGGGCTGCTCAGAACCAGTGAAAATGTGCTAAACAAAGTGGTGAGCAGAGTCCTAAATCAATTGTCTCAGGTCTCATTTCCTTCAGGGTTCTGCATTTCTGACTCTTTTTGGCAAAGGGTTTTTTCACTGCTTTGCAACAGTCAAGAACTGCTGAGGATATAAAATGTTCTGTAGCTGAAGAAGAAGCAGGGCTGGGAAAATTAGGAGTCCTAGCTCTTGTGTAAATAGCTTTAAGGGCATAACTTTTTTGAAGAGGCCTGTTTGTGGTTAAGTAGTTCAAGGTATTGCTCTTAGTCAGGAAACCTGTTTTCTGTAGCTCAAACAGATTAAAATCCATTTGAATCATCCCACACACACTTTTTTTTTTTGCCTTGGTATCTTTTGTTTATGTGGTGTGGCCTTGCTAAAACAATCCATCCCTCAAAGCTTCCTTCTGCTCATACTTTCAGATTCTTATGAAGGTGTATTGTGTAATTCACACAGTGAATTGTGTTGTGTATTGTTCTCCTTTTCCTTATTTCTCTCCGTAGATGGAAAGCTGCTAGGGCTGGGGTGAAATCCATGCTACCTTTAATTACTGAGGGCAAAGTCCCACTTTTGCAAAGCACTTTTCTTTCATTTCTTTCCACTCTGTATCTTTGCATCTCTGTCTTCTGACTTGTTTGGCAAAGGCTGACAGACCCCTCTCTAGCCTGAGAGGGCAGTGCTGGCAGAGGTACCTTGCAGGTGCAACCTCTTCACCTCTTCACAGTGTTAGATAAGGGAAAATGCATTTTTTAGCTGGAGTTAGAAAATGATCCACACTATATTCCCTTGCCCAAAATCCTGGCTGTTTCTCTTCAAGAGATGCTGAGCTTATATCATGCATCTGACTGGCTGATGCCACAGTATGGAGCCTTTATTTATAGGTGTGTATAAATAAAATCAATCTTCCTCTACAAACTGTCAAATTGTATTTCCCAACAGCTGAGGAATCTGCAGTCCATTAAATCTGGAGGTAATGAATGAGCCAAACTCTCTAGAAAGAGCAACTTTTGTTCAGAAAGACTAGTTTGTTTTAATCTGGCTGCTGACATGAGTTGTCTACAGTTTCTTCCTGCAGCAAAAGAATGAAAATATTGCTTTTGGTGTGTTAAAAAAGTTGCTGCACTGTGGTATTTAGTGTAATTATGTTAATTCATGTTTTGAGTTAAAGAGATCTTGAATAGTTGAGGAGGTATATTATACGAGCACAGACAAACCAAAATGTGCAGCAGGGGATGAGGAAGGATAATTACTTAAAGAATGTGTTCCTATTCTGACATTATTTGTGCAAGGGGGAGGGTAGATCATTGGCAGCAGGTGCCCTGAGCAGTTGGTATGGCTGGCTGCTGTTCACCTCTTCAGGATGTGGGTTTGAATTACAGTGTTCTGTTTGATCATTATTGGGAAAAAAGAACTACCTTTTGAACTGGAGTACCTCGAGGTTGACTTCCATGCCGTATAAATTAAGAAGAAAACAGTTGCTTGTCTTCATGGCCAGCCTATGAGACATGAAGGATGCATTACCCATTTCCTAGTTAAACTGCATTAATCTGTTTTCTGACACGTCTCGTATCCAAAGTAATGTGCAGGCTCTGTCAGGGCACAGCCGTGTGGAGCTTGCTGCTGAGAAAGGGTTGGTTTCAGGACCTTCCTACAGGTCTTTGGTTAGAGTCTCGAACTCCTGCCTCTCCATTCCTGGAGAGTTTTTTTGCCACTCTCAGGTCCTCCCTGTAATGAGCTGAAGACTGGATTGGCTTTGTCACATGCTTGATTTTCCATTAGCAAGAGAAACTGTGCTAATTGCCAAGATCCCCACAAGATATATTGGGCTGGGTCCAATAGATGGATGGTGTGAGGACAGGCTCCTGTCTTCTCTTGCCCCTGCCCAGTGTCCCACATGGCTTGCTGGAGTTGAAGAGGGTGAGACTTTTCCCCTGCACTTAGCAGCAGTCTCAGTCTGTGGCTGGAAGGTTTCCCTGTGTTCACTCACCTTCCTGGGAGATCTTTCAAAGACCTTTGAAAGAGGTGGGAGGGTATCTCTCCTTGAGGGTAGCTTCTTCCTGGCTGTCCTCTTTATAGCCAGGAAGGAAAGGGTAAACAAGGATACCATCAGAATTCAAGTTGAATGGATCCTTGGGATGGTGTAAGAGGTCAGATTTCACTTGGCTTGCCTGACAATATTAATTGTGTTCTTGGGTGTTGGAAGTGCTTTTTCCTTTTTTGTTTACAGGAATGAAGTCTTCAGAAAGTCCCTTGCAGAAAGCTTGTGATGAGATGATGTGAGAGGCTTGGCAGTCTGACATTAGAAGCAAGATAATTGATCTGAGTTTGTTATGACACTGCAACTTGTTACAACAAGCAGTCCACCCTCTGCAAGAGTAGAGCAAGAGGAGATCAGGTATGTGCACTTCTGCTGGGGTGGAAGTTCTCTGGCTTTCAGCGTTTGCACAGTAAATTCAGTGTCAACATACGTACAGACAGCAGATCTCAGAGGAGTCAGAGGTAAATAGCCTGGCTTTTTTGAGGTTTCTAGAAAGAGCTGCAGAGCTAAGGGATTTCTTCTGAGTTTTTGGCCTGTCATGAATTGGCAGATGACTGGGGAGGAGGTAGTCCCCGGTCATTTGGCAGTGCCAAGGGCAAGCTTTGACCCACGCAAGCTTCTGGCAGGTTAGGAAACATTCCCAGCAGACATTTCAGAGTCCTGGCCTCTTGGCTGCCGGTGACAGTTTTGGGTGATCTTTTTTATTTATATCTGGTCACTACCTCAGTTCCTCTCTTAGACTAGCCCAGGAAACTAAAAAAGTTCAGTGGGAAACAGATTTTCTGAACAGTACAAAACCATACCCCATCCGTTTTCTTTTGGCTCTCTAGATGTGGAGGATTCTTGAAGTCTCTACCACCAAGAGCCTGGATCTTGACAAGCCATTGATTAGGTGACAGAAAATACTAATAACAACACATATGTGACCTGAGCTGCCAGTGGCAAATACAAAAGTTGAAGAATGGCTCTTAAAATGACAAATCAGAAATCCTAACAGAAGATGTCTAGTTTCTAAAGAATGCTCAGGAAAAAACTCTCTGTGTACAGGATTTTGGGAACCAGATCCAAAGGCAGTCGGTCAGAACATGGCCAGTAGCCAGTTTGTCAGGAACCACAAAAGCTGCTCCAGAGTAAATTCTTGTGTCTTATAAAACTTGTCTGACAGCAAAACATTCTGCTGGAAAAAACCTCTGAGCAATCCCAGTTTGTGGACTTTTAATTTTTTAATTCTTCTTTCTTCTGAAGTTTAGTCAATAGCATTTACCCCGAGAGCAGGATACTGGCTGGAAATGAGAAATGGAAGGGCTGATCTACCAGGGTCAAAACTGTTTTACCACCCATGGAAGTGAACTGTGAGCAGAACGAGCTTTTCATGAAAGGCCTAAAGGAGGGTAACAGCAATGTTCACAAGTATGAGCTGGTTGTAAAGCAGAGCTGCTCAGCCAAGTTAAAGCAGGTGCTTGGGAGCGCTTTAGATGGTGGTACACACATGTAGATGTGCACAAGAACCTTTTGCAGAGCACATGGCATTGTTTTCCTGTTAAAATTGACTGTAAATAAATATTTAATATGCAGTTGTTAGCTTTAATAGACTAGCCACATGAAAGTAACAATGTGAAGATGGGGAAGAAGATTGGCCTGACTGAATAGGGAGCTTTTGGTGAAGTCACGGAAGAAAAAGAATTTCTGACCTTTGGAAGAAGGGGCAGGCAACTCAGGAAAAGTACAAGGATGTCATTAGGTCATGTAGAGAGAAAATTAGAAAGGTGAAAGCTCAGCTACGTCTCAACCTGGTCACCTCTGTGAAATATAATAAAAAAGTGTCTTTATTAATTCATAAATAACAGAAGGGGGCCTTGGAGGTCTTGTCCAACCTTAATGATTCTATGATTCTCTAAAATACATTTATCCTTAAAATATGATACCCCAGCTTTTGTGAAGTGCTTAAATTCATCCTTAGTATTTTCCTGGTTTGAGTTGCTGGAGGACTGAACTTCCTGGCTCTATCTTAGAGAAATCTGTCACTTTGAGTAGGAATGAAACTTGACTGATGCAGTCTTATCACAGTATCACCATATAAATGGATCTTATTTATTTTTAATTGAAATGTCAACTTAAAAGATGCAGTGCATATTTTTAAATCACACTGACATTATATTTAGATCTTTTCATTGAGTTCTGGGTATGCAGTCCCATTAAAAATAGGTAGCTAAGTATAAAAACATGAAGTCTTAATGCTTGCTTACTAAATATTCAGAGTGCAAGTGGGCATTGCTCTGGTAACACCTGTGAATAGAGCTATTCTGGTACATTTTAAAAGTGTCACTGGCATGAGTGACAGCCACCAATGTATTCATATTATTTCAGAATCCTGCTGATGGAAGGAGCTCTTCCGCAACTATTTATCTTTACTTACAGTCCCATCCCGTTTAAAATGTTTTTCCTCAGTTTCAGGAAAGAAAGATTCCAGTGATTTTTATGGCTAAAACAAGCACTGCTTCTAACTGTGCTGGAATGCAATTGTACACTATGTACTGGAAGTCTAGATAGAAGGGAAGTGTTAATCCCTGCAGTCGAGGAATACCAGACGTGGATAGTTTGTCTTACTTGATTTTGCTGGTTCTAGCCCTGAGCAGGGCCTAGCCTGGGCTCATGTGGTAATTTGTGGCAACTCAAGGCAGTGAGAGCAAACTGGGAGAAACCTGCTCTTGTTCTTTGATGCAGTCTTGCACCTATGGCTCTGAAGTCCTACTCACCCATGTGTGAGCACCTTAGTCACAGCTTTGACTCTCCCAGCTGGCTTCCTGTTCAATCTCTTAAAAAAACAAATTTGTTGGCCTGGCATGTGAATGAACATTCCAGGCTTAAATAGCAGGGAAAGAATCAAGAAAGTATTTGATGCTTTGTTGACCAGCCAGGATGCAAGGCCTATTTTTGGTTTTGGTCACTTTAGGCTGTGCTGCGAACATCGGCATGAAGGTCTAGGGGCTCGGCAAGAGAACATTTTTCTCGTCTTTATTTGAACAGGCACACTTCCCGAAAGAGTAACAATCCAAAGTTTACACTTCCAGTGAAATGCTGTCTGAGAAGTGCTGGAAAAAGAAAGGTATGTGATAGAAAGTGAGGTCTGAAAAGTAAAGTAGAGCAGAACTAAATGCAAACAGAAGAGGAACTTCTATGACAGAAACTTGAAGTCTTTTCTAAGTAACTATAG
>VZTD01001759.1:596697-700065 GCA_013397725.1 Rhagologus leucostigma
GGGGGAGGGTAGACACTTTTTTTAGAGTTGTTCTATATGTTGATTTTAATCATGAATAAGGGGGAGGGAAATGAAACATTTTAAAAAACCCAGAACAAAACAAAGCAAAACCACCTCTGAGCATGGAAAGCCCTTCCCCATTTTGAATAGGGAAATGGGCTGCCACAGGATGCAAAAATAGTGCCATACCATCACTTGATGCTCTGCTCTTCTCCTGTGCAGTTGTTGGGTGTTCTGGGGGGATGATTTATTTTTCTTTTTTTTTTTTTTAATTTAGTGAAACATTTCCAATCAGTGTGTTCCCCCACCCCTGCTACTGCTCAGCTCCAGCTCTCAGTATCCTTTCCTTTCCTCTTTCCTTTCCTTGTCATATATGCAAATCAAGCCACTGCCAGGTTGGTCAAAGACAGGTGTTGTGCACATGTGGAAGCCCAACAGCTGCATTTCCAATGTCTTGCCTGGCATCCAGCAACTGGATGCCTTTCTAGGATATGTTCCCAAGAGCTCTGCAAAGAGCCCAGCAGCCAGGTAAAATCCTGGTCTTTGGTTCAGATGGAACCTGTGAACTCACCCAAGTTGTGCCCCTCTCCTTTTTCCCATGTTCAAGGTTAGCTGTCACTTCAGGGATTTTTTAATTGCTTCTCAGGGAGTTTCTAAAACTTTGGTGCAAGAGAAGATGCCTTTTTCTTTTGCAGACTCCTTGAGTGCTCTGTGCTGGGCAGATTGAGGTACCATTTGCTGCAGCTCCACTGACACCGTGGTGGCTGGCAGACTCCAGGCAGGAGTGATTGCCCTGGTGTTTTATTAGCTCCCAGAAAATATATAGCAGGGAAAGAGGCCATGCAGGCTCCAGCATGGTCTGTCTGAACTCTGACCCCTCGGGCAAGAGGCTACATTGCTTTTACAGCCAGCACTTAACCTTGCTGCTGAGACTTGTCAACAAGGAGGCCAATTAGCAGCAGATAAGATGGTGGATGATATAATGCAGATGTCTGTCTGTTAGGAGCATAACTGATGTATTTTTAACACAACAAGGATCTGAAAACACAGCTCTGCGTAAATGATGACATCCCCTCCACTGTAGAGAAGCACTCTCTACAGTGAAGTGTTACAAGAAGAAAATTGTAGGTTTGTCATTTTGGTTTGGTTTGGCTTTTTCCTCCCACCCTCAAAATTTTCTATTAAAGCCTTGTTCTGCTGGGCTCATGATGACTGTGGCATGTGTAGGATTGTAAGAAAGAACTACTTGAAAAAATGGCAATTTTAAGTTTATTTTTTTAAACATATATTAAAAATGTACAAAGATTCAGAATGAAAACAGGGCACTTCTTGTTTTGCTGAAAGGGTCAGTACACAACTGGAGCTGTTTTCTATAATCACACATGGATATTGGAATACTATCAGAAAACACAGACTAGGGAAGGTTGAGTTAATTGATTAAAATCATGCAGGTCTACAAGCATGTTCTAGCCACCTGCTGCAAAGGACAGGGGCTCCTTAGGACAGCTCAGCACGTCACACTAATACCCCTATTAGGGTGCACACAGGTTTTCTGTCAGACTAAAGCTACAGAGGCTGGTTGCAGGCAGTTTATGTTTTTGGTTGAGACCGGGCCTGTTCTTTTAAACAAAAGCTTATTATATATGACTCAAGGGCTGGAGCTACTACAAGACTTGCACTTAACTGCTAGCTGATTACTTAGGCAGTCAGGATAATTCAGTAAGATAATTCAGCCCCCTCCTGTCTTATTTTAAGTAATTCTGCAATCTGGTTTTGGTGATTTAGAACTTACTTAAACAATTAAGCCACTTCTGCATAGAATCATAGAATGGTTTGCATTGGAAGGGACCTTACAGTCACCCAGTTCCAACCCTCTGGCCTTGGACAGGGACACCTTCCACTAGACCAGATTGCTCAGAGTCCCCTCCAGGCTGGCCTTGAACATTTACAGGGATGGGGCATCCACAGCTGCTCTGGGCATGGTTTGCATGATTGCCTTTTAATTGCTAGGATAACTATTTATGTCTAGTGCAAAAAACTCCACAGAGAGTATCACAGTATATTTTCTATTACAGATACAGTGTGGGAGGGAAGAGAGAGAGAGACGCCACCTCCTCTTGAGAGACACCATGACTTACCAGCTCTGTGTCAAAGCTTTTCTTTCAGCTAAGGAGTCATTGGCAGAAGAGGAGCAGTGAATTCCAACACCCAGCCTGTTAACAGCAACATGTACAAGGTACTGATAAAGGCCCTGAAAATTAGTATCCACACCTCAAGAGAAATAGCTGTAAGAAGTTTTTTCAGTTGATTAGACCTTAACACTGCTCTGAGGGAAAAAGGCAGTCCACATGCATTTATTGTTAACATTCATATATCTGAGGATAATTCTTATCTAATGAACACCCAGATTATTTTCTTTCCTTGGTTAGTGTGTAAGTAGTCTACCTTTCTTTTGGATGTTGAGTATCTTTTCTTGTTCACTGGAATCAGTAGTACCTTTCCTTCTTGGAATTTGTCTGCTCTTAGGGATTCCTTCTTTAGTGTCCTCTGTGCATTTTAATTATTCCAATAATCTCTGGTTAAAAACCCAGGTTTTTCTAAAATGCTGATAAAATGAGGCCACAATATTTTTACAATTAAAAAAAATTGATTTTCATGACAGTGTTTTAGTGCACCGTGTTCTTTTATTCACTGCTTAGCTCATCTTTAAGGAAGTTTCCCTGAGTTCATTTGGGCTACTTCCAAGCAAGAGCAAGTCCACCAAACTACTGCTTAAGGATCTTGATGTTTTTGAAATGCATGACTGAACAGAGCGTGCAGAAGAGGAATTATCTCCCTTGCAGAACTGACCTGGAAGGTTGCTACAAGCACAGAGCCCACAGAGTGAAGTCCTGGAGCTGTCCTAGGGACTATTTGCTGTATTTCTTCATCAGGAGTGAGAGCCAGAGCTTTCCTTTTCAATTTCAAAATTGAAGATTTATATCATTGATAAGAAGAAAAAAGGGAAGATGTTACGTTCTTGTCTTGTAAGAGGATCCTTTCCCCCTCCCAACAAATCAACTCTAAATATATTAAAGGTGAAAAAAAAGAGGAAGGAAAACCAAAAAGAAACCAGAATATAGCCAACCTTTTTAATTAGAGTATATTGTACTTCCAAACTGGATACACTAGAAATTGGCAATGCAACATAAGATGCAAAGAAATATACCAGTTACTGTCAAAATGACCCTGTACAGCCTTATAATGCAAAAAGCTTTATACAATACAAATTTTTATTAATGTACACAAACCTTGACAGAATGATATTTGAACATAATACAACAAGTTAAAAAAAAAAAAGAAAAAGAAGAAAGAAAAAAGTGCTGAGAACTTTAACTGAATTACTGAATGGAAAAACACGCTAGCTTTCATTAAAGAATGCATAGTGAAAACCAGTATGAAATTACCTTTATGGTGGGGGGAATTTATCAGAATTGTTGGTCATTAATCAGTAGGGGGAACCTCTTGAGAACATTTCTGTCTTTAGTCTTGAACTGCAAACAAATTACTTTAATATGCAAGAGCTCTGATAAATAGTGTATTTTTTTTCTTAAAAAAATAAAAACCTCCTAACACACTTTTCCTTACAGAGAAAACTTCTATAACTTGCCAGAAAGAATGAATTTATCCTTTCCAAAGTGCTAAACAAATTTCCCAGGTACACTAAACATTGCCAGGTCAGATACTGGTGCAGTGGAACATGGTCAAAACACGTGGCGGTTGCATGCGTGCAGCTTATTCGTGGAAGTTCCAGCCCTATTGAAACTGCCATGTGGTTTACGGTGGCCTGCTATAATATTCCTACTTCTTCCTCCTCCTGGACAGCTGTACTTTACTTGTAGTTGGTGTGAAAAATAAGCCTTTTGATTTGGGAGTGTTTGGTTTTCTGTGGTCAGAGACTGCGTGTGTGGAGTGTGTTTTACAGAACTGGTAGAGCTGCTGGATACAGATTACAGATTTCATGCTGTCGAGATAGTAACTATTTTATGCTCTGAGTACTTACCAACACAGTATTTTCTATTTTGTCTGTACTCCTAGGGAGGCGTGACCAGGAGCTCTGATGGAGTAAAGCATGGTGAGCAGGGCCCTGAGTTAGGTAAGTTGCTCACAAAGGTTTACGCACAATTTGGAGCAGATGGGTTTTCTTCACTGCATAGACAGAACCGCCACATGCTCGTTAGAACCAAAACTGTCTGCTGGAATGTAAACAAATGGTGACACGTCTCTGTCCTGTGATTAATAATGCCAAATGATAACCTGCTATGATTTTGGATATTTCCCCCTTGTAACTAGCTTCCGGTATGTTAACAGGAGTGCGCAGATTAGGATGTCCTCCCCAAACAGGAAGAATTTGGTCATGACAGAGGAGAATGTTTGGCCATCTCAGTACAAAACAAATGTAGGAATCTTGCAAATAGGCTAAAGTGATGCAAGTTTTGCATCCAAAAAGTCTTGCTACACAAGCTTCGTTTAAGAGCTAATGAAGACTGAGTTACATTTCTAGTTCCCATATGGCTAAGAGCCCTTGTGGACAAGAAATGCCTTCCTGAACTGGGTCGTTGCTTTCCTGCTGTCACGAACAAGGGGTGGTTGGATCCCCCCATCCCACAACAACCTGCAGAGGAAGTTCCTTCAGGACAGCAGGAAGGTGGGTAGATAGCACGAAAGATGTGACTCAGGGCACCTCCTACAGTGGCTTGGCCAAGGGACAGGGAGGGGACTGTGGCAAAAGCTAGGTCAGATGCTTCTAATAGCTGGTAAAAGACAGCCAGATCCAAATCCAAGAGACACCACGGAAAACAATAATTCAGTATGAAGGCATTCCTGTACGTCACATGATCATTTGGAAACGCTTCACATTTTCTACTTCCAGTTGTAAAACAGAGTGTTTTTAATCCCGATCTTTCTTGCTGCATATTAAGTTGTCTAAGGAACAGAAATCAATTAACAGTCAGTTAGCTTCTCTTACATTAAGATCACTCTTGGCATTTTGAGATTAACAAAGGTTATACAACCAATCTGCATTTGCTTCTTCCTGCAATAAAGTGCTACATATAACATGTCATTTTAATGACCACGAGTAGGAGCATTAAATAAGTACAAAATTAGCTTCCTAGCAGGACACACTCTATCTGCCATCAACAGAAAGGAATAAAGTATTACTGGTGACATGGAGGGGAGCGAAAGGACTGTCAAATTTGCAAGTACAATTGAAATACTGAGGGTATAAAAGAGAACTGTATGGTTCCAAAAGCATCTTTTTATAGCTTTATATTTCAAAGAAGTTACTGGTACCTTTTCAAATAAACAGTCTTATTAACTTCAGCCCACAATTAGTTTTTTTTCTTTTTTTTTTTTTTGCAAGTGAGAAACAAACTAGTGCAAGACTAAAGCACTGTGCAAAACTGCCTTTTTTTTTTAGTCTGAGTATTTATACCCAGAATTTATCCATACCCTTTTTTAAATCCCCTTGTTGGATTTTTTTTTTTCCACCATAGAATTCTAGTTATACAAATTGTTCCTGCAAACTAAAAGGTAACCACTGCATAATACAGTATCTATATAATATTTATATGCCCTTTTAAAACAAAAGATGTATGCTGTGGCCCAGAGGCAGGTGTTTGTCACACCTGTGTAAGAGCTGAGAACTGGGCCTGCTGTGTGGGTGTGTGGGCTGCACACACCGCTTGTGTGTGTGGACTTACACACACTTTTCATTGTCATGCTCTCATCCTGCAGTGCTGAAAGCAACTTTTTTCCTCGTCAGTTCTACCCCAAATCCTCAAACCTTGACAACTGAGTACAAGGCATCAAACAACTAAAGGAAGCTGCAAACAGCACTGAAATTACATACCAGTTCTCCCCCTGCCCCGCCCCAAACATTACTCCTTCCACAGCTCCATAGTTCAGGGGGAGGCAGGGGGAAGGCAGGGAGCGAGTGTGTGAAAAAGGGAAAAGAAGAATGATTAAATAAGCCAATCCAAGGGATGTGCAAAAGCAATGTCATGGCACACTACAGGCAGACTCTCTTCCACGCACCCGCACGCACACAAAGCCCAAAAATAAAATGCAGCAATATGTCATCTTACAAGTGCTGATTGCCAATAAGGACACTCTTTTTTTTTCAGCTTAACAAGACAAAATAGTTTCTTAGATAAGAGTACTGGGAACATGCCTCTGAAGGTAGAAGTATGCAGTAGGTCACCTCTTGGAGATTGAATAAAGCAGCTTTCATGTCAATGCAATAAGTATACACACAGAGCCATTTGCTAAACCTTACTAATGATATAGTACAAGTGTTCGTTACCTCTTGGGGCTACGTTTTGCAGCAATGTATAACCTGCTGGGTTTGTTGGGGGATTTTTGGTACAGAATTCAACTGCCCTCAGACAGTTTCTGCCCTTTCTGTTAGTCCAAGGTAGGCAAGGAAGGAGTGTTTAGGTGAAGAGGCACCTCCCGGTGCAGTCTGAGGTCTGGGTGGATGGAATGTGAGATCGTAGTGGTTTTTGGGGAAAAACATTGTTAAAGGAATAAGGTGGGCAAACTCTGAGTTCCAGTATTTATCAAAGCACAGGGAAGTGCCGTTGATGGCCAAGGCTTTCACTGCCAAGTTTGGCTCTGCCCCGCTGCCGTGTGCAGCTGACATAGCTACTGTTTGCAGAGCCTGGGAGGCAGACATAACTGAGAGGGGTGACAGAAGGTTCCTGGAGCTGTTCACTGGTAGGAGCGGACTGGCTTCCTTGGAGGTTGAATACTGGCCCTTCTTCTCCTCTTCGGAGCAGTCCCCATTCTGGTGCTTCTTCACGTGGCGGCTGAAGACAAAAGGGTGGGTAGTCTTGAACAGGCACTCGTCGCAGCTGAAGGTCTGGCGTGGAGCGTGCTTCAGTTTCTTGTGCAAGTTGAGATTGTCTTTGCGTTTGCAGCTGTAGCTGCACTGGTCACAGTGAAAAGGGCGCTCGCCGGTGTGGACACGCACGTGCTCGATCAGCTTGTTGGCCGTCTTGGACAGGTAGCCACACTGGTCACACTTGTAATGGTTGCCAAGGCGGTGCTCGCGGATGTGCATCTCCAGCTCCAGCTGGTTGGCTTTCACTGTCTGGCAGATCCGACACTTGTACTCCATCTTGTAGTGAGTCTTCAGGTGGCACTCCATGGCCGCGGGGCGGTTCGTGGAGTAGATGCAGAACGGGCACCTGGCAACATAGCAAGGAAGGGCAGGGACAAAGGAAAGAGGAGTCACTCAGCTGGCAGACCTGCGTTCCTGCTTTAACCCTGCCACTCAGCCCCTTTCTGACCTACTAAGGAGGAGAAAAAGGCATTCAGTTCTCCCTGTGAAGCCTCTTTGCAATATTTGGTTCGCCTTGGCACATCTCTACTTAGAGGAGGTTTGCCCATTTAATGGCATTCCTAGGGAAACACTGATTCACTCTGAAGGAGCATCCCTTTAACCTTCTGGCTTACCTTGATGGGGTCTTCCCCCAAAGCAGGCCGGGGAGTGCAGGGTAGGTGAGTGATGCTCAGGTACTTTGTGTAACGATTCCTAGTGTTTGCACGAAGTCACTTTGGCCATTTTTTCCATTAAGGAGTGGTTTAAAGTGAGTGTTTACAGATGAGTATGAAAGCAGCTGTTTAAGTAAAGATGGAATAAACTTGTAATATCACACGTACAGCAAAAGCTTAGGAAATCCCTTTTATGTGACCTTGAACAATAAGCTTGCTGGGTATCCTGCTAGGAGCAGCTGAAAGCCAGGCTGTTAGGATGATTTGTAGGGACTCCCATTTCTGGGAGATGAGCTAGCCATGCTGAAAGGGGCGTGTACTTGGCAGTGTTTGCCTACAGCTGCCTCTGCCATGGCAGGAATTGCTTCTGTGTAGGAACAGGATGTGGGTTCTGCTTACTCACAGCACCAAGCGTCCGGCCCAGGGTGGACATGGCAAAGGGCCTCACCCCAGTTCCTGAGCCAGGAGGGGCCGAGAAGGGAAGAGGAGGGAATCATGGAAGCTTGGAAAGAAGCCTGAGCTGCACACTGAACAAGCCTGGACACCACCAAACCCAAAACACACCCGCTGTTGTGCTTGGTGCAGCTGAGAGGAAGCTGGTGGGGACAGCTGCCTGCCAGGGATCTCTGCTGTATTGAAGCAAGCACACAGCCTTCCACATGGAACTGGTGAGCTCAGAGAGCAGGGATGGATAAAAACTTACAGCTAAGGCACCTGGCTACTGTCTTCCAACATCCCAGCTGCCACACATCTGCATTCACTGTTTAGCAGGTCTGCTAATTGTGTTCTGGCATTTTGGATAATTTCTAAGCAGAGATCCTCTCTATGTGTGTTTTCCTGGCTACATCTGGTTGCACATAGAGGTTTAGTATTAATCTACAAGCTAATCAAGAGATTTTTGAGGAAAGTGAGTAATAACAGGAGGACAAAGAGGTACTAAAACATCTGGACACTTTTCCTGATGCACATCAAGTACTCTGATCCAGAGAGGGAGCCTGTCTGAGGCTTCTAATGTGATTATCTCTCGCACCAGAGGACTTGGCTGTCAATGCACACATACCTCTCCTGGGCTGGGTGCTCTCTGGATCAGAATCTCAGATTTTGACCTGGAGCTGGAAGAATCATGTTTTTTTTCTCTTCCCCCACAGCAAACAGGAGACAGAAAAATACAATTTACTTAGATCTCTTCAGGCTCTTCTGGATGCCTTAAAAAAAAATAAATCAGAGCTTTTTCTTAGATGTAGCTTTCAAAGTACCTAATTATTACTTGAGTTGGGCAGGAATATAGACTGAGAAACCCGTTCTGTCAGGAAGACTTGAGTCATAGGTCATGGTTTTTCCTTGGTAAATAGAACAGATTTTACGCAGCTTAAACCAAATGTGCATTAGACAACTGGTCTGTATGTCCAAGGCAGACATCCCGTCGTTCTGGCACACTATTTGTTTCTCAATCTGGTCTTCTTCCCAGATTCAGTCATCTCATCTCAAGTGACCACAGATCCCAGTCTGTGGAACTACTGAGCTGGAGACCAGAGGTTGCCTGGCAAACAGGACCAGTGTTCCAAAGCTGCAGCGCAAACCGAGGGAGCTGCGCGCGGTAACATTGAACGCGGCGCGCTCCTCGTGTCCCAGCCGCCGCGCACTGAAAACATCAGTCTGCTCAGCAGGAGCAACAGAAGCTGGGAGGCCTGTGCTGAACCCTAGCTGGGCTCCAAGTGGTTCCAGCCTTTCTCCCTGCAGCAGCTGGAACAAACAGAGACCAGGGCTGTGCCTCTTTCATAACGACACACTGCCTGCCCAGAGAGCAAGCATATGGCCCCAGCAGTCCCTCCTTCCCTCAGGGGTCTGACTTTGACATGAGGGCACACTCATTCTCTAGAAACACTGCTCTGCACTGAAAGACCCTAAAGGACACCACCACAGCCAAAACCAAAGGGTTTTTTTTCTTAAAAAGGACTGTATTACTCATTACATGTTAATTTATACAGTAGGGATTATTGTAGGGCATGCAACCAAAGCAGAAAGCATCCAAGTTATTCATTCTTGGAGAGAAATGACTTTGCATTTGAGTACACAAAGGCTATAACCTTTAAGGTTGTAACTTCATACCTAGTTGCAGAGGTTGTACAGGATTTAGTTTCTTTGAGCCAGGTGCAAAACAGAACCTGTGCTGGGCGCCTCTTTTTGCTCTGATGCTTTGAAAAAAAACCTCTTAGTCTGCCAAAAGCTCTTTGCAGGACCCATCACATACTGTCTCCTCTGTGACTTGAAAAGGGAAAGGACCATAGTTTGTTACAGCTCCTCTGCTGCTAGGTTACCAATCTGCAGTAATGATGCAAGCCTGAAGGACGGGCCTTGGGTCATCTAAATACAAGGAAGCCCCAAATCTGGATTATTAATTAATTAACCCTCTCTGACTGACTTCCTTTTGTCCTATCCCCACAGTATTAAGGTGCTTAACACAGTAAAAGTTTGTGTACTTGCTTTCCTTACTTGAGCCCACCGGTGGGGACAGTGTGGCATTTCTTGTGCTCCAGTAATTGCTCAGGTGTCTTCATGAACTTGTGGCACACATCACACTCGAACATTCGTGTGATCAGGTGGATTTGCAGGTGACGTTCAAACATATTTTTTGTTTTGCAGACAAAGTTACAGAAAACACATTCAAAGCCTGAAAAATGAACAGGAAAACTTAGTCCTTACACTGTGGCCAGATCGACTGCATAGAGAATGACAGTTTGTATTTGTTTAAACAGTGCTTTACCTTTCTCTGACTTCTCTTCAGTGTTCACTGAGGGCTGACTACCAGGCACTACAGAAATGACCAGCAGATTGTTTGACCCCTTGTTTTTTGGGGTTATATCTGCATCTTCTTTGCTGTTGGCAGAGTCGCTCAGTGCTGACAGCGAAGATGAAGATGGACTGTTAGATTCACTGGGTGTCTTCCTCTCTTCAGCTGAAAAACAAAGAGCAATAACTAGTTCAGCAGATTAGATGGAATCTCCATGATTCTGTTTTAAATTTCAGGAAGTACTTATCTTTAAAGTTAATTCAAAACAAGTCTGAAATTAATTGAGCTGATTAAAAAAACATTGTTTGGCCTCCTTCCTTTTTATCAGTGTTTAACCACAGTACATCTCTCAGTTTATCCTGCAACTGAGTGTTTCTGTGATGGTAGTGTGAAGGGATCATGCAGTTGTACCTCATTACTGGACTGGAAAAAAAGGTCAAGAAAACACTTTGACTACTATGAGTTCATAAACAATGAAAACTTGGCACTTAGGAAACAGAATTTCTGTAGGTTTGGGGTGCAGAAACCTACTGGTCCAAGCTAAACTTCCCCCACCTTTCCATTTATATGGGTCCAGTGGGTAAATTTGGGATGAAGGGTGAAGGAGAATAATCTCAGTCATTGTACTGAAGAGCATCCTCAGTAATCATTGCAGAGGTAACAGCATGGTCTCAAGATTTAAGTGTTTTTATTAGGATCTTCTTCTAAAGATAATTGAAAAGCATGTTATTTAACTGGACCTAGAGATAAAGCTTCATTATGAAAGAAAGCATCAGAGCTTCCTTTTGTGAGTAATAAATGTATGAAGCCCAAATCCCAAACCCTATAACACATTAGAACTGAACAAGAGGGAGAGTTCCCATATGGGAACTGCCATGAGCCAGCGAGGCAAGGATGGGCAAATTATTCCCTCCCACCCATGCCCTGGTTCAATCAGAGCCGTGTTAAAAGGAGACTTCACTAAAACTTCAAATTCTCCATGTGACACAGTCCCCTGATCAAGGCCTCTGTAAACACCAGCACCTGTGTACTTAACTTTAAACTGATGAGTGGCACCTTTAAGATAAAAAGGTAGGAATGCACTAATGAAATCTGATGACCTGAGCTGCCAATAGGGAGGATGACTGGATATCATACAGAAAGATGCACTGACCTTGGGCACCAGAGTAATAGAAATGGAATGAAATTTAATAGCATAGAGGACAAGGTTGTGACCTGAAGGGCCACTAACAAGAATTTTTGCTACAAATGAGAAGTGCCTAAGTTGGAAACAGTCAAGGAAAACAAAAGTAGAATTCAAGCAGAACAGGGGCTGAATATGAGCAATCAGTGTTGGGGAGCCTTCAAGGAAGGTAAATGTGATCACAGAATGTTATTGTGCGACCTATTCCCAGTAGCTGCTGCTGGTTTGCACTGCCACCACTGCTTATTTCATTTCACCGTGTACAGCTGTGATTGCATATGTCCAGAGCAGGGGTTCCAACAAGAACATATGCAGTGAGGGATTGGTACAGCAGGAAAACTGTGTTCCATACAGGAAAAGGCTCAGTGTACATTTAGAGGGGAGAATGTTGTTCTCCAGAAATGTACTAAGGGAATAAATACTGTGGAAGGAGGGATGAAAGGTGGACTGCTGTTTCAGATAAAGGGCAGTTCTGGCACAAGAACAATGCACGTGTATTCTAATTATCACTAAGACACACACTGGAAAATTTAAAAAGGTCCCTGATCTTTAATGCAAGAAAGTCTACAGCTGCCTGGCTCTAGAAATAGTTTGTTTAAAACAATGCTACTTCTTTGAAGGCATATGCCATATCCTCACAAACAGTCCCTTTATGACCTGGTAACATCATAGGATAAGGAACTGGAGTCAAGTGACCCAGAAAACCCATTCTATTTTTTACTCTGTATTTGCCATATGTGTGAGCATTTGGCTGAATCACCAGCTGAGTGGCTCAGCTGGGCAGGGTGAAGGAAGAACAAGGGGGTTTTGCCTATCTTCAAAAGACAAGTAGCAGTTTCAATCTTTTAGCCACAATAGGAAAATACAGCAGAGCACAGCTCACTTTTGAGCTCTGAGGCTTTTCACATAGCTATGGGTGGTGTTTCTCATTTGCCTTGAACTCCTCGTTATGAAGTAGTGCTGAGAGCTATGCTGGCATAAAATCCCTTGAGAGCTTTCCAGTAGTTCATATTTCTGCAGTTACATTTAACTTATGTATCTGTGAACACAACCAATTGTATTCTTCTCTCCCTTCTTCTTCATCCCTCCTGTTTTCCCAATTTTATTCCTGGTAGGACAGGAAAATCAATTTAGCGATGGAAAAGTTGTGCTGGATGCAACTCAGGTTCTGTATTGTAAACACAACTGTGAGTAGTTTGTGGCAGAAAAATGCTTCTGTTTGGTCTTATAAGAGAAATTAATTAAAAGGATTCCCATTTTCTTCTCCTTAAATTATGCCAGACTTCATTAGCTGGACTAAGCATATGGAGCTTGTTTGAAAACTGCTATTGCTCTTATCCTTGGCTATTAAGTGAGCAGGGCCAGGGAGCGAGCATGACTTGTTCTGCTATTTAATACGAAGTTACATTTATGGTATTGCTGAATCACAGTGTCAACTGAACATCAACGTGAAATTCCAAACTGATGGACTGTGGGGGCAAACACAGCGAAGAGCAAAGCTCAACATAATGTTTATTTCAGACTTACAGCCAGGTATGCACAATTAGCCCTCAAAGTCACCTTATCATCGCTGAAGTCAAAGCAGGATTTTGATGAAATAGTAAACCAGTCAGAAGAACAAATGAAATATGCTGACTCCAACAGGGGAGGGGATTTGGGGGATAAGAGGAATAGGAAGAAGAAGGGCTAAGTAGTCCTTCATTTATTTCACTAAGCTTGAAAATTGATCTGCACTACCAGATTATTTGCCTGGCTGGAGTCCAATTCACTTCAACTTTGAGAGATCGGGCCTTAATTAGCAAGCATTTCAGTAAAAGCAGAGTGCAAATGGGAGGTGTGAAGGTTGCACCTAAAAAGCAAGGAAAAGAGAGATCACTGCAGCTGGGAGAGAGGGATCATCACCTGTGTGCTTGTTGTTGACATGAGCCTTCATATCTGCCTCTTCCATAGTGACAAAATCGCACGCCGTGCAGCAAATGGAGAACATCCACTGCTCCTTGTCCACGTGGAGGGACATGTGACTGACAAACTGGACATTCATCTCCGTCTCAAACCCACACACATGGCAGCTGCAGGCACGAGAGAATTCAAGAGTAAGAAACATTAAAAAACAAACCACAAACAGAAGCCTGCTGCCTTTCCCCAAATTTGCAAGAGGAAACTCACAGCACAGTTTTCTGCTCTTCCTCGCTGCTCAATGTTCACTGCAAAATTCTTTTGTCTGCTGAACTGCCTTTGAACTGATGGCCATGCCAACGTGATTAAGGGCGGGCACAATGCAACAATCCTGTACATGCTATAATGATGCTGAATAATCATAAAGTTAATTAAAAACTACAGATTCCAGATGCTGTGCATCACCTAACCTATTCCTTTGGGCAATAAGAGGCACTGCAGCTTTGCCAAGATGTTTAGTACAGCTGATACACTGACAAACAGAGAGCTTGCTGCACACTCCAGGAGTGATTTTCGAGCCCTGGAATGGTTCCCATGCCAAACTGGGATCTTGTGCAAAACTGCCTGGCAGTTTCAGTGTAAGCAAGTAAAAATGGGTTCAAACATTTCTTATGCTTGACTGGAAAACAGCAGTCTTCAGCTATGCGAATAATTAGCAGGGATACAGATTTCGCAGCCAGCACATAAACAGAGTGATACTGAGAGGCAGTGGAAAGGACCCTTTAATTTAACTTTCTTTGCAGCGTCCTCCTCTTGCTTTGATTAGGCCATTAACATTTAAAACAAGCCAGAAAGATTGGAAAAGGCATATACTCCAGGGCACTATTTTGCTTTCTGAAGGGGAAGGACTAGATAATCTAATCCAGCAGGTCTCATTTATTTCTTACTTCTATGATTTTGTAATTAAATCTGCTCTTGGCACTTTGACTAAAAGTAAGAGTGATTTGGTAATCTGCTTGGCCACTCGAGTGCACATCACAGTTTGCAGAGTGCACAACAGTGCGTACAACAAGAACGCCTAAATATCCATTTTATCTGGGCAGCTCCTTTCAGTTTTTCAGGCAAATTCTCCTGAAGGTTTTCTTTCTTTGATCATGTTGCTCACAGAATGTATAGACCTCTAGCAAACAGAGGAAATGTGTAGACTGATACAACAATTCTTGATACACTTTTAAACTATTTGATTTCATACATTTGGCTGAAGACAAGGGAACTATCAGACGCAACTGGAAGAACAGGGCTTTAGACTTGCTGTGAATCCGTGTACATGACGGGATGTTTCCACACACAAAACTTAAAGGAACACTGCTTAAAAAGTTAGAGAGGCTTCTAAGAGCACAGCTGCCTCAGCCATTTAAAAAAGCCAATCCCACAGCAAACCCCCAAGTCCTTCCCAATGGCCAGCCAAGTCAAACCGCACGAGGCAGCCAGCCGGGGTTCACTGCTCTGCCTAAGCCAGATACGGGCAAGACAAATACTTCAATCGTGGCTCCAACCCCGCGGCACCAGAAGGGTGGTCCTGTCACATGTCCTCAGCCAGGCACATGAGACGGTGTGTGGTGCACAGCCCTCGTCTGGGTGCTCACCTGTAGTAATAAGGGTGCTTCTTTCCATCGCTGCCCTCGGCCGTGACGGCGCTGACGATGTCCTCGGTGTCGGTGCTCACCAGCTTCACAGAGTGCACAGTCAGGTGCTGGTTCAGGTTAGCACGGCACTTAGCAGCATAGGGGCACAAGTGGCATTTGTATTTTCTCTCTTCTGAAAAAAGGAGCAGAGAGATGTGAGTGTATACCTCAGTCTGAAGCCAGCTGCTTCGAAGGCTGCCAGTAACCAGGCGTGCATTCCTCTGGGTTTCTCCAAGCAGCTTTCAGGATGAGGTAGCTGGGAAGCTGATCGTTTTAGAAGTTTATGGAAGTTCACAGCAATTCCTCAGAAAAAAACCCCAACTAATTTGAAGGTAGTTTAGGGCAAGCTTTTTTAATTTGCTCTACCACTTGTACTCAGATAATATAAAACTTTATAAACTGGGAAACTGGGGCAACTGCTGTTCTGGGAGCTGCAGCAAAGCCAGTGGAGAAACAGGTCAATAGTCTACAACTACTTCCTTTGCCCAGCATCTTGTATTTGATTTTTGGGCTTAGTTATTGTTGAGGTTGCCCATGTGATCACTTGCAGAGAGCTGATAGTTGATGATTTTGTATTAAAATCTGAGGGTAGAAGGAAGGGGAACACTGTATGTCATTAGTCCAGTTCCAAAAATAAACTAATGAAAAAGCTCATTCAAAGAACAGTTGAAAAAAATAAACTTCATCGTGAGTTTCTGATGCTTCACAATTTTAAATATTCCTCTTTATTTTAAATTAAACATTTCTAGATCCTGGCAGCACAGGTTTTGTGTGTCTGCCAGGCTGCATTTTGGAAAGGGTTGATTAAAATAACCAAACATTACATCAGCTTTTACAACCTTATCCTTTGGGGACCTGCTGCTCTAAAATTGAATATAATGCTACAAGCGTGAGGGGAAAGGCATTCCATAAAGCATCTTAGGATGAAGGAAACCCCACTAGACCGTGGAGCATCTGAGCCTTTTCAGGATGGCTCTGCTGGACGGCTCAGCATACACCGACATTATACCAACAGGATTTCTCAGCACTACATGGGAAATTCTTGCTTCCGAGTGTTGTTTTGTGCAGTGCACCTCAGCAGGCTGACAGAGCGCATCTTCCATATAAAAACTCTGTTTGTCTCAGCTGATTTGAAGCTGATTCACTTTAAGAAAGTTGGTGTGTTGTAGAGCAACCCCTCTCAGAACTGTATGATGAGAGCAAAGATGAATGATTCAATCCTTTCAGTTTCACAAATCTGAAACACCGAGGCCAAATCTTTTGTTGTTCAGTGACATTTAAAAAGTTCATCAGGTGAATGATGTTTTTCTCCAAAAAACCACCAGATCTGTCCAACAAAAGGCCGTGCCTTCTCTTAAGACCTCCATTATCAAGCGTGGTTACCAGTTGGTGTCTACAGTCTGGTGTGCCGGAACCTGGACAAACTTGAATTTGTACGGAGAAATTTCACATTGGCTGCAAAGAAATAAAATGTTACCTCCCTAACGCCGCTCTGACATTGTGTCCTGTTCCTGCGCTTGGCTCTGCTCCAGGTGAGCTGGGGATGGCTCACACACTCCTCTCCTTAAAATCTTGCTCCTCCCTGAAACAAACCCCAAGGAATTCCCGAGTGCCGTAACAACCACCCAGCAAGCCCTGCCTTACCTGTGTGCAGCGAGAGATGCCGGGACAGAGTCTGCTGGCGACCAAACACTTTTCCACACACATCACAGGGAAACAGCTGGTCGTTAAATTTCCATGATGGCAATCCATTTCCCACCTCCAGCCCCAGCTTTTCTGTTTCTATGCCAAAAAACACAAAGTCATCTTAAGAACTCTGAAGACTTGCAGATTTCATTCAGTAGAGCCCTGTAGGCGTCATATAAAATGCAGCACTTCGGCTGCACACTGTGTGATCTGGCACACGAGTTCATTTAAAAAGGAAACTCCCAATGCTGGAAAGGAAATGAATCTTTCATACAACATCTTTCGTATACACTCTAAAGCAGAACACTGAGCCAAAGCATTCTGGACGTAGGCACAGCCAAAGGGTTAAACCAGGTTATGTACACAGAGAAAGTCACGAGTGAGCAGTGCAAGCATTAACCTCTAATTATGGTTTTGTGGAACAACCACTTCTTTGGCTTTTTCAGTCATCCACCTTTGTTTGGTGCATGAAGAAGCCTGGTCTGAGATGGTGGTCTGTCTAACACTGATTATTATTCATGGCTGAAGAAAGATTTCCAGATACTTTCTTTCCTACTGAGGCAGGAATTTTTGCTACATAGAATCATAGAATCGTTTAGGTTGGAAAAGACCTCTAAGATCAAGTCCACCCATTAACCTAACACTGCCAGGTCCATCACTAAAGCCATGTTCTAAAGTGCCACATCTACACACACATGAGCAGTCTGACTCTGAAGACCAGAAGACTGCTCAGACAAACATTAAAACAAAAGGACACAGCGCCCCAGTGTGTGGCTGGCATCCAAGGTAAGCTCTACCCAGCACTGCGGTCCTCTGGCATCAGAATCCCCAGCAGCTTAGAGGGCCATCCATTGAAAAACTGTGACCCAGAGCGAGCTATTATCTTTTAATAAGTGGTTTTAATTGTTTCAGGAACAGAGAATACAGAAATACAGAAAATAAGAAACCCCACAGAGCATAGAGCACAGATATGAAGGCACTTTGTAAGGAAGTTGAGAGAAAGGGACTGGGAATGAGGAAGAGGAAAAAAGGTACACAATGCTTCAAGAAGTTGAAAGCATGGCCGGTTTTGATTTGGACAGAATGGAGCAAAAAGCAGGTAGAGACTGGGGAAAGCAGTGTACTACTTAAATCAATAAGAGAAAGAGCATCAGCAAGTCTTGAGTAAAAAAATAGTCTGTGCAAGGGTACTGTTCCCTGAGGAGAAGGGACTGCTGTTGTAAGAGGTGCACAGAACTACAAGGGTACTCTGCAGGTCTCCAAACACAGCAGCCAGCAGTGAGGGGGCTTGCTGTAATTCTTGTTCCACTGGAATGGAAGATGCCACAGGCAGAGCACCTTTCCCCAAACCACTGCCGCCTCTGGGATCGCTGCCCAGAACAAGCTCCACTGGTGCATGTGAACATGCCCTGATGGAGGAAAGCCACTTGGCTGGGATTTCCAGGTAAAGGGGAGGAGAGGAGCCGGGGACAGGAGTTCAAAAACATTGTAGTGAGCATAAGTTAACATTGCGGAGTTTGGCACAAACAGCAAAATCTTCATCCCACGGAGTGCTGAGGAATAAACACCCCCCCTTGTATTGGCAGCCCCTCGCTGACAGTCACCTACCGCTGCAGATGTGACTGCCATGGCTGAGAGAGTCTCTTCTTCAGAGAGAGCTTTTCAGACAACTCCACTGTGGTTTAGGCAAAGAGCTGTCAAATCCTGTATTTAATTTAAGCAATAATAAAAACAATGCCTCATTTGGGGCAGAGAGTCCACATAGCATTCTCAGCAAATTTAGGGCTGGCCATACTTGCCAGCCCCTTCTCCACTGCTGTTACGTTCTCCTGTGACCCTGTAATACGTACAATATTCACACCAGAGGAATTCTGAGCCACCTCTGAGTGCTGCCATCCAACAACACATTTTTCTTAAAAGATTTTCTAGTTAGAAAACAAGGTCTGCCTATTCAAAATAGTCATTTTGTGAAATTAAAAAGGAAGACACCCCCCCATCCCCTAAGGGCTGTAAGTGACCCATAACCTCCAAGAACTTCAATAAAGAAGGATTCTTTTTATTGCTATCCTTGAGTTCCAAACAATGGAAAAATCTGACTCTGTGGTAGTGCTACAGATGTTTCAGCAGAGCTTTTTGAGTACATAATCAAAACAGTGCTTCAAATGAGGAAAATAGTAATAATTATAAGAGAAGGTCACAAGGGTGTAGGATGCTTCAATATGGTCACAACAAAAATGAATTAATTGGGACACATACCAAACAAGCAGGCTCAATTCAGTAAATAAGTCTCTTAACAATTCACTTCAGTATTAGTCATCAGCCCTCTTTTATCTCTTAAGAAAAAGAAATATTATATCCTCTTCCCTATGAAGGATCGTCCTGGGCAGCACATGGGAAGCTGGAAAAATAGCAGCTTTCTGATTATCTCAAGCTGGTGACAGCCAGTCCCTTGCAAAGCAGCTGCATATTTTTCATTGATGCAAAAGAGGACACTGAGGTGTTTTGAAAGTACTTCATTTTACTTTAAAGGTGTATTTCTGGACTCTTAACTACAGTGCTTCTTCCTTCTCTTTTGACTGAATCTTCTCTCCACAGCAAAGTGCTTTTTCTATTCAGCAGCTTCTTGGCTTGTTCATGGCAAGCCAGGTCTCTTGCAACAAGAGCCTCAGCACTTTGTGAAAGATTTCTCAGCTCCAAGGAAAACCACGTACTTCCACCCATCTTACCCTCTGGGCAAGCTTTGACTGCATCCTGGAAAGGAGCTCTGTGTTCATACAGTGGTCCAGACATCTTCCCAGAACACTCCCAGCACCTGACCTCACCAGTAACCTGAAAAGTCATGTGAGTAAACTTCCACACTCCATCCTTGGGCTCTGGCTCTAATTAATGCCAGGGAATGGAGTTTTCTAGGAAGTGAGTACAGGCCCAGTGACTGCAAGACCACAACACTGGGCTGTGCACAGCATTCTCCATGCATCCCTAAGCCCTGTTCCAAGGCAGTCAGTACTGTCAGCCTTAAAGAACACCTTACACACTGGCCAGGAAGAAGATGGACTGAGACCAACTAAATGTTAAATAATAAATCATTGTTGTGAGAGATGTCTCACAGAAATCCATCTTTCACCATGACATCCCCTATACTAAAATGAAGAGGAAAACAAAAAGAGAGAAAGGAAAAAAAGGACTTGATATACAAGATTTCTACTTTAAATGAATAATCCACAGCAAATTCCTGAACGCCTATGTTAGAAAACCATAGATGACAAAATTCAAATTACTAAGCAATAGACTGCATTTCTATGTGGGTTTTGGAGTTTAAAACAAAACATGCTCAGTTAAATGAAAGGCCTCCAAGTTCTCCAGTAGAACATTAAAAAGAAACAGAAGGATTAAGACTCAGGATATTACAGGCTAGTGATAAAATTATTTTGAAATAATTTTGCATAGAACTCTTAAGAGCTAAGAATCTTACGTAAAGGTAAAACTTAATTAAATATAGTGAAATACATCTTTATGGACACCTTTCCCGCCCTCCTGCATCACGTGGTATCATTCCCTTCCTAGCCACAAGTCAACTTCATAATAAGTAGCTGTGTAAAGCTGATCATCCAAGAAGGGGTTAGGAACTGCCACCATCTGTATTTTCTCTGAGGTGAGGACAACTGCAGAAACATTGTTCTGTGCCTCCTCTTCCCCCTCCAAACAGATTTCATTTCTGGCAAACAAAGCACTGCAGCTTGAAAGAGTCACCATTTACCCCTTTCCTGAGGTGTTGGGCGTAGTTCTGAACATGTATGTATTTCCAGTTTCCACATTCAGTGATTAATCTTTTCCTCTTCCTCTCCAACTGGTGATATCAATACAGACAGTGTATTAACCACCCCTTCTGAGAAGTCTTTACCCTGACTTTTGTCAGGATACGCTTGAAGACAGAACACCATATCTGGTGGAAGCTGTAACTGAAGAGGAGGATGAGGCGTGACCTGAATACATAAGTGACTGTCACCCAGTCAGCCTTGTGACCGCTGGTGGCTGTCAGGCACAAGAACTTCCCAGGGACTGGCTTTGGACTCTGATACTTTGATTATTTATTTTCTTTTACTTTGATGTATTTGTCAATTACTGCTTCACAGTGTTTTATGCTACATTATGATTTAATATGCTGTCCAATGCCATGCCCAGCTTTTATACAAACAATGGAAAGAATTGTCTTAGGGTGACTCTATCATGTGTATCCCCATCATGCTCTATGCCCAAAAAGTAATATTGTGCCTTTTCTGTGCCTTTAAACTGAGCTTGAAGAAAAAAAAACCCAGATGAACTTTCCAAAGCAGCTTCTCAAGGACACAGAGATATACTCCTCAGTGGTTTTTTTTTCTGACTGCGGAAGGCACGAAGGGAGCACCCTGCTTGCTTTTTCTTCAGCCAGCTGGTTTTTTTTTTCCTCTTGGTGTGAGATGGAGAGCTGAATTTTGTTTTCTGGGACTTTGGTTTTTTACCCTTCTTGTTTTCTGAACTGTTTCAACAACATCAGAACACATCAGGAGAATTTTCTCCCCGAGGCCCCGGGGTGGGCCCACGCCCTCACCGACCAGCTCCAAGGAGGAGAGAGACCACACCTACAGAAGGACTCTGAAATCTTCCCAGGTTTCTCTCTATAGCGGGGGTTTTAGTTCATTATTTAGCATCATTATCCTTGTCCTGTGTGTTTGTTAAAATAAATAGTTTTTATCTCTTTCACTTTCCTTCGAGGAAAAATTTCCTTTTTTTCCTGAACCCTGTGGGGGGGAAGGGTGGTTGCAACCTGGTTTTTCTCTCAGGGGCTACATTACTAGATTTTGGCCAAACCGGCACAGAATGAAATCACTATTTAAGTGAAAAAGACAAACCTAAGAAAACAAACAAAAAGTGTGCTAAAGTGTCATTCAGAGAAGATAAATTCATGTCTATAACCTTTGCTGGTTTACTGTCTGCTCTCACATCCTGTAACTCACTTAAACAGCTGCTTCTCTGTTTTATCTTCACACTCCATAGACCTCAGAAGCAACCAAATCCACAAGGGCAGATCCTTATGGTCAGATGGAATCCCATGGATATAAATTAAATAGATTGTTCTTTGCAATAAGTATTCCTTAGAAAGATGGAAGTGAGAGGTGCTGATAAGTCTTAACAAGGAAGGTCAAAATTAATTTTCTCTCCATTCTTCTGGAAGCGTATGTCAGAGTTATATTTTGGGTTATTCAGGCAGTTTTACACCACAATAATGGCCAAGGAGAAACCAGGTAAGTAATTCTGAAAATAAAATGAACAGAAATCCTGTGAAAATACAGAGTGGTGGTTAGATTATTTTCAATAAATGCTGCTTGCAAGCCAAATGCCATGAAGGAAACAAGTCAGTTGTCCAGGAGGTCTGGAGACAGAAGAGCCACCCAGGGTGAGGCTGAGGGCTAAGAGGGACAGACAGCCAAACTCTGGACAGGAGGTGACCTGGGAAAAGGTAGATGACAGCTGATACAGAAGAAAAGGAAAGGAAGCGTGTGGTACCTCCCTCCTCCCACTCCAGGGGATAAAACCTGATGTGAAAAATACAAGATGCAGAAGGAAGCTCCTATGAAAGAGTGCATCTAAAAAATTCCACCAAACCAAAAAAATTAATAAACTGACTAAGAAACAGTGCTGGACAAGGTAACCAGGGCTCTGTGAGCTCATGGCAAGAGGATGAACACTCCTGTGCAGATGTCCAACAGCAAGGCATCTCACTTTGCTCTGAAAGACTTGGGACATTAAACAATCATCAGGTAACTTTCGGCTGCTCCCAGCCTGAGGCAAATTGCTGCTTTTTCCTTTGATATCTGTCAAGTACCCCACATTTACCCAAGAGGTAAATGCACTGCATGCAGCTCTACAGGAATGCCACAAAAGCTTGCTCCATTTGCAAGGTTATTTCTGTTTGGTTATGTCTAAAAGACAAAAACTTCAAGAAATTATTTATTCAGAAACAAGGTATTAAGGTCAGGTAAACATGCAAACATTGCTTTAAAAACATTTATTCGCTCAAATAAATTTTCTCTCCTTCTTCTGTCTGCATTTATCTATCTTATTATACTGTCTTCCTACTTTCTGCAGTGTTCCCATCATCAAAGATGCATTTTATTGCTTTGGAGTCTTCCCCTTACATGTTCATCTATCACCTCTGGCAGGCACACTGTATTTAAAAATTGAGAACTCCTTTTATGAAAGATGTAATTAAGGCTCTGTTGCAAGCTTGTTTGCCAAAAGCCCATGAAAGGTTCCCAAGCTCAGAAATATATTGACTATACGAAATTGCACTGCTCCACATACTATATATCTTACTCCCTTTCCAACTTGCTTCCACAAAGGTTTTATTTGTAGGACCAGAAATCTTATTTCTAGTAAGTCAGTTAAAATAAACAGTGGAATCCTTCCAGGTACTGTAGTTCCTGAGTAAGATATGCCTCTCAACTTAGATAAGGTATCAGAGATCCTTACTGGTGCTGCAGTCTTCATTTGTCACCTCCTGCATCACGGGATCCTGTCTGGTCTTGGTTCAAGGTGTATCTTTTACCGTGAGCAGACTCATCCACTATTAACTGAGATAAGCAATTGCTTTCTAGGCATAACATTTTTCCATATTCCCCACAAAAATACAAAGAAGATAGAAAACTCTAGTTCCACTTGTGAGGGCGTCATGTCCTTTTCGTTTCATAAATCCCAAAAATCTGCACATAATCAACCTGAATGACAGAACAAATGCACAGGGGAAGCAGAAAAAGTCTTCTTTCCAAATAAAAAACTTTATCGATTAACGCTGTTATTTTTTTTCCCCTCAAAGGCTTTGCAAATGTTTAACATTACTATGGAGTGTAAAAAGCATAGACGCAGTAATGCTATGATAATTTAAAATCCTTGGTATAGAAGAAAGTAGAACCCAAGTGATTTTATGTATCAGTAGCACAGTACTTAATCTGCTCTTTCTGAAAACAGCAACCGTCAAAGTTGGAAATACTTCAACAAAGTGCTTGCACAGCCCACCAAAAGAAACATTAATATTGTGCACAAAAGTATTTCAAGTGCACAACAATAGACAGCAGCACTTGAAAAGGTCACTGAGAAACAATAAAGATGTCAGGGTTTGGGAAAAGAATAAAAACAGGTAAAAGATGAACTTTAAAGCTGGCTCCATAGAAAAACATGGAAAAAAAGTGAAGCCTCCTTCACTGCTAAGACCAAGCCCATTGCTCAAAAATGGACAGTCAGAAGCAGAGTGAGAAAGTCAGGGCAAAGACAAGGTTGGGACAACACTGACTTTAAAACACAAAGCCACTCCCACCTTCCACCTTTGCATCAAAACTCACACCTATTCTCACTTCACTTTTACAACAGAAGACTTCTGAGCAAACCATTCGATACCTTGTGATAACCTTCATCTGCATTATAAAGCTCTGGGATTTGCTTTTATTCTCTGCATTAAGCTCAAAACTTAAGAAACAACCAAGAAGAGAGAAAAAACCACAGTAAATTCTGTGCAAGGTGGCTGAAGTCCCAGATTTTTAAGGAACCCTAAAGCTGCAATAATGTTGCAGTCATTACTTGAAAACTATTTTTACAACATGTACATTATGCATCAGTTTGAGGACAGTGCTGGACAACAGCCTCTATATCCCCCAGCTTGTATTACCACTGTCTTGCTTTAGCATAAACGGGACTGTCTTGTGGTAACTGCATCCCTTCCACAACAAGAAAGAATAGAACAATGTAAAATTCACAACAGATGCAAAATCAGGCCCTCCCCAAGCTGCGAATTTGCCAGCTGAGAAGTATCAGTCATGGAGAAGTCCCTTTATCTCACTGCACGGGCTCCAGGAGCTCCTCCATTGTTCCCAGTTATAACAGGGAAGATCACCTGAGTTTCATGGCTGCAGATGAAGTAATGCAATATGGCCCAGAGGAAAAATGGCTTTTTTTTTTTTTTTTTCACTGATGGTGCCAAGACATTTCAAGAAAGGCAAAGGAATCACCAACAAATCTGCTCCCAAAAAGTGTTTTTAAAAGCCTCACCTGATCATTGTTGGCCAAGAACAACTGAGCCTTTCAGTAGCAAAGGGCTCTATCACCATTACTACTTGTTTTTTCTTGTTTAGAAATAACAGCTGAAGTTAAATCCTGCATCTATTGTCAGAGCAACCTGGTAATGTGCTCTCTCTTATCTTTGCATAATATATTTTGTTTCATTTCCTCCTGAAAATATCTTCATGACAACAGTAAGATGTGCCATAATAAACTCACATAAGTTTCTTCTAACTCACTCCCAAGCAGGTGGCCCTCACATCTATCTCAAGCATTTACACTGCTTGTAACACTTATTTTGGGTGCTACAACACTGAGTTCATATGAACTTATGAAAGTATAATTTGCTCCTATTGCTATTTTTAAACCAAAATTAATTCATTTCCATAATGCCAATAAGTTTCTACCTTTTAATTTGCCTACAATTCTGCTTAAGACACACTTCCAAGAAACCCTTTTAAAAAATCACTCAAACATTTGTGCACATTAGGACCATTATGGGGCATACAAATTTTCCTTTTTCTCTTTGGTTTTTGTCAGTGTGACCATTTCTGCTTGCAAGTCCACATGAAATGGGGGCTTTTCTTTCCTAGAGAGAAGGTAATAAACACACCTAGGGCACTTTGCAGAGGCTAACACTAGTAGTCCCCATCCAGCATTCAGATACAAATAAAGACAAATTGGCTTTTAGATTACATTTTTCTTTTCAGCTTTCTGCCTCTTTTTGGGTGAAGCAAAATCTTCAGTACTTGGAAGATGCTGGTGACCAGAAACCTCAATGGAGGAACGCAAAATAAAGCCCCAAATGCAGGTTGAGTTCCTGAGCTGACTGAACTAACACAAAATAATCAACACTGGACGAACAAGTAACTACAAACATTTGGCCAGAGCCACCTTTCCCAAGGTGCTTGTGACCGCTGCTGTAAAAGAAAATGTTCTTGCTGCTTTTATTGCAGATCCCCCAAGTGATAAGCACTGAATCTGCCATTTCCTTGAGGCCTTTAAGTCACTCTTTTTAAGATATTCACATCTCTCCTCGCTCTCTCCTATCACCTGTAAATGCATCTGCCTGTAAACAAGCCCCTCCTTCTGCATAATTCTCCCATCTGCCTTCTGCTCTTGTTGCAGTGAGCACCACAACTGCCCCAAACTCAACTAAAACACCCAGCAACAAATTAGGGCAAATTTGTACTCGATTGAAATCACGCTGTAGGAGAAAAATCCCCAAACTTGTCTTCAGCTTTGCTTAGATTATTTTTAAACAACAGTCTTTATGTCTATCTATCCATCTGTCCAAACAGCTGATGAATTTTGCATTTCATTTACTCTCAGGCAGACAAATGTTATAGAAGACAAACTTGTACAAGGTAAGATAGGTGAGGACTGGGAAGTCCCAAGGTAACTCTAAAAAGAAATGTCAGGAATGATGTGTTCCAATTCCTTTTGCAGAGTTAGAAAACTAATCTTAAAACCTGCCGTTCTATTTCACGTTGAGCTCGTATTTGGAAAAGTTTCATCTTCAGGAAACAATCTGACTCAGTGCGGATGCTTATGTTGACAGGAGATTCTGGTATTAGGAAAGACAGAAGAGGATATGAAACTAGAGATAGGTTTGAATGAGATGCAGTTCTAAACCACAGTATACTGAGTATTTGTGAGCCAAATGCCTCATCTATCGAATCTCTTTCAGGAGGCTGTTCAGTCACCACTATGGCTTTGTTACTGAATTTATATCCCAGAATCAGAGCTGGAAGGGACTCCAGGAGGCCAGCTTGTCTCTCCCTCACCCAGAGGCACATCAGCCACTCACCATCAGTCCCAGCAGGTGGTTTTCTTATCTTTTTTTAAAAAACCCTCCTGTGACAGGGGCTCCAGAGGCTCATCTGACAGTCGTGCCGGTGCAAAAACACCCCACTGCTAGAAAGTTTTACTTCTATCTTGGAGTTTAGCTTCAATCTCCTCTGCTGCCATTTAAGCCTGTTATTCCTTATTCTGCTCACATGAACGTGGGCAAGGTTTATTATTTTCCTCTCAAAGCTGTCATTTTACATACCTGGATGCCATTATCACATCTCCCCTCTTTTCTTCTCCAGACTAAATAAATTGGTAAAATTCTTCAACCTTCATGCACAGCTCATGTGTTCTAAACCTCTGACCACCTCTGTCTCCTCCACATTGTTCTTGGATTACAGAGCCCAAAACTGAATTCAGGGCTCCAGCTGCAGAGCAGAATTACCACATGTGCCTTACAGACAACATTCCCAACACCTCAGCCAGATGTTTGTCCTTTCTGCAATGCCAGCTCTACACACGGTGTCTGACCAACACTAATCCAGATCCCTGCCTTAAGCTGCACTGCCTGGGCATTCATCCCTCCCCTTTCTTTGTGGCACTCACCGTTCTCCCAGACACAGAGCTTTGATCTCACTGCATTGGCTGCTGTTTTTCACACTGTTTCGTCAGTTCCTCAAGGTAAGACTGAACTCTGCTTCTGTCCTCCCAGGTGCTTATGGCACCTCCTTGCAAGGCGTGCCCCATACATTTAATAAACATCCTTTCTGCTCTGTTAATAAAAGGACTGATGAATACCAGAGCAAGCACAGCCTCTTGCAGGCCCCACGTGGTCACTGGGGTTTGACAGCTGCACTTCACCACTTAATTAGAGCTGTACCTACCCGGGGTTTCCCTGCTCACTATGGGCATATTGTGGGAGGACACATCAGAAGCTTCACTCAGCCATAGAGGTCATTAACTATTGTTAGGCTTCTTTCCATACACATCTCCAAGTTGGTTCCAGTTGTCCTTCCTGAAGCCAACAGGGTTTATTTTGCTGTTTTCCCTTCTTCCTTTCCCAAAACCAACATTCTACAACTTCGTGGTCATTCTTCCCCCAAGTTCTCCTTTGTCACCTGCACCAAAACACAGCTCCCAAGAACTAGCTGGGCAGCCCTGTGTTGTCCCAAATTCACTTTCCAGAAGGATACATGGTAGACAAAGTCCCACATTTCTCACTGGGTACTTCCAATGATTGTAGCTGCTCGGAAAACCCTTCTCAAATTTGACCTCCACTTGTGTTACCTAGTTAAGAATATTTATGGCAACAATGATTTTACTTTTTCTAAACTCACTTGCTATTGAGTAACTATTACTCAGCAAACCATAGTAAGTTAAATAATAAGAGTTGCCAAAACAATATGAGATGTCAAAACCTGCCCTGCTTGAAAGAGTAAAAAAATCCAAATGCTAAGTTTTATTTTTCCACATGGGATAAAACTGTTAAATTTGGCCATTTTTGCTCTGGATTTGAAGCTGATGATATTTCTCAATAGCTTTTGGTTTGCTGGGTTTAACAATTGTGATCTAGTTTGGGTTTATTCTAAATGAAACCAGAAGGTATTTGTTCTGAGTGAAATTACTTTGCTTTTCTGTCCTTTACCATAAGTTGATCGTGCTCTAGAAGGAGCAAACATAAAAGAGAAATGAAATTTAAAAAATGAGTACTTTTGCCTGTATGAGAACACTGCACTGTATGAGAGGGAAATAAAATTTACCCTGCATAAAGGCAGCCCATAGTAAAACAAGAACCACAGTTTTTCAGATGGATGTCAGATGCCTTCCAAGACAGCCATTAGACACGGACCTGAACTCTTTCTGCTTGTTTTAATTAACACCTTTCATCTTGAAGGTCCTGTAAACAATTGGCAAAATAATCAGGGCAGTGACTTCACAGGGAAAAGAAGCGAACTCTTGTGCCCACAGCAATTTGTGCCAAGTCCTGCTATTTAGCCTGTATTGACAGACTGGCCAATTCACCAGGAGTTTCATGGGATGCTCAGAAAGATATGGTCACATTCCCTGCCCAATAAATACTGATGGGTAAGAAAAGCTAAGACGTGTACAATGATGCACGTGCTGCATGTTTCACCTGTCTTGCTTTAGCCAGAGAACACACCATGCATGCTTGAGCAAGGGGCCATTTGCTGGTTTGAAATGGTTTGTTCTGCATAATAATGATGTTTTCAGCTCCGAAAGGGACTCCGCTACTTATGAAAACTGTGTGGCTGCTCAGGACACAGCCTCTATTGCTGCACCACAGATCTGCACCACACATTCATGAGATGCAAACCTGCTTGGCAGCAGACCCAGAAAACAGTGCACTCGCTTGAAGCTGCCTTGGTTACGATCCCATGGAATGAACCAGAAATGTGGCAGCCTCTGCTCGATGGCTGTGGTGCAAAGTGGTTGTCAAGGCAGCTGGGTGCACAGGGAGAGAAGGCTGCACGCAGGCAGACGGTCATGGGAGTCTGAAGACAGGATGCGATAGATGGAAAACGTGCCAGAGCCACTATCAGGCAGTTTAGCACTGAATTATGTTGAACAAATTCTGCAAAATCTGTCTTACTTCGGAGAACTATGCCAAGCACAACCCACTTCTATAGCAGTCCAACTATCTCACCTTCCTAGAATCCCTTTGCACAAGTTGCCAGCTGTCTCCTGCTATCAGACTGCAGAGAGCCACCTCGGTGGCTGACAGTGCCTGGCCTTCCAGAGAGCTCACACCAGCCACTTGTACCCACAAGGCATTCTTTTTGTGGGAAGAATTAGCATGTTGGAGATAAGGAACTAAAATCAATCTGCCACTCTGTCACAAAAGAACTTTCCTACCCTCTATGAAGCTGTCACACAGGTTGGATTTGTCAGAGGGACACCTCTCCAGTATTATTTATTCATGCACCTGTGTTGATTTTTACACAACCATACGTATGCACACCCCACGTGTACACACACACACAAAGAAGAGTATCTGGCTGAATCTTACTCCCAGACAAGTACCAGAAGAAAAATAAAATTAAAAGGGTGCTTTTGAGGACTGAGAGAAGCAGACTTTGCACAGCTTAGGGAGTACCTACAATTGTGCCATGCAGGTCGCAATGACTGTGTGGCATCTACTTCCAGCACCACTTTCCCTAATTAATCCACTCAGGAATCCTAAGACAGAAATGGACAGCAGGACCAAGTGCCTGATGGAACATGCCTTGGTAGTGAATTAAGTGCCACTCTCACTTTTCTACCCTGACAGGAAGCCAATAGGGGTCAGGGACTGTCATCACCAGGAAACTGAAGGGGGTATCCAATGTCTTGGATGGGCAGAGCTCATAACTCAGACCAAAACTGAAAGCAGATAAAATGATCATAAGCACTAATAATGGGATAAAACAAGGGGGGCAGAAAAGCACTACATAAGTCAATTCACATGCCTGTGCACTCCCCCTCTGCAATTACACTGGCAATAAAAATTGCTGTTCCGTCACAGGGACAGAAACAGCTGCCAGGATCTTGAAATATTCTTTTAGACTTTCAAAAAAGTCTGAAGTCCAGCAAACATGGCTAAGGGAATGGAGCACCTGTCATACAAGGAGAGCCTGAGAGAACAAGGACTGCTCATCCTGGAAAAAAGGTGACTTGGTGGGGTATTTCCAACCTGGATAAATACCTGATAGGGGGAAACAAGAAGATGAAGTCAGGCTCTTCTTAGTGATGCCAGTGGAGGGGAAGTAAGGGCACAAATTAAAACACAGGAAAATCCATTTAAGCATAAGAAAACAATTTTTCTTATGGTGAGCAAGGTCAAACACTGGCACAGGTTGCTCAGATATTGCCCAGAGTGTCCATTCCTGGAGCTATTCAGAACCTGAGTGGACATAGCCTTGAGCAACAAGATGACTCTGCTCTGGGGGAGGGTGTGGAACTAGACTTCATACCTCAACCATTCCATGACTCTCTTAAAAATAATAATCCACAGGTTCTGCTGTCCTGAAGGAATTCAAAATCAATTGCTTGTAATCATGCTCTAAAGCCCTGGCTTTCATTTGTAAATTTGAACATTTGAACGTTTGAAGAAAGCCTTCCTACAGTAAATAGGATTGCCCACAACGTGGAGGTAGAGGCTTTTTGGCAGATGTAAGCAAACAACTGTAAGAAGGTGTGAATCACTCTAATTAACTCCATGGGTACATAGCTGGGAAGCCACACAAGGACAATTTAAATGCCAGCATTTCACTGCTGGTCATTTCAGTGGAAGTCCTCAGGATCTGTGTGTTTCACAGTCCCCTAAGGGCATTTTCCAGGGTGACAAAAGTGTCAGTGGTCCCACACACAGAAATCAAACCCTCTAGGTGTCCCTTCATTTCTGCAGTGTGCTTACAGTGGTCTCAGGGACAATGCAGGATAAGTAGCAGCATAAAAGCGACCAAGAAGGGAAACTGTCACCAGCAACTCATAAAGAAATGGAAACCATAGCCAGATTCACTCTAATCTCATATTCACCTTAATAAAGTCATAAATTTCTTAGCTAACCTAGTGATGACCCAAAACTCTGAGCTGGTTGCTGTAGATGGTTGCAGAAGTTTAGCCTACTGCAGAGCACAGGAAACCAGAACAGAGCACAAATACTGCCAGAAAATAGTGGCTATGAATGAGCGGGTCTGCAGGTTGGACCAAAAGAGCTCTTGCTATCTGCTTTCTAGATGCTCAGAGTCACAGAAAATTACAACATCAAGAGCTATACTGACCTTAAAGCATCCTTAAAAAGGAATTAGGCAAGAAAACACATGCAAACTCATACTAAAGAATGTGGTATCTGCACACCACCACCAGCGTGATTATTTATCACATTCAAGCTCAAGCTCTAAACCCTCAGAAGGTATTTTCCAGCTACAGTAACAGAAGAAAGTAGACAAGATTAAGTGTGCTCGTGGGCATGCCAGTCTCACACAAATGCTGAAATTTCACACGGTTGAAGGATACAGCCTCCCTTCACCCTGCTCACATCCCAGCATTCCAACAAACTATTAAGGAAAAAAAGGAGATTAGTTCACTACTTCCCCTGATGTCGCCACATAGATGTTGGTACTGCCGTGTAGCAGAATGTGCAAAGATGAGGCCCTGGGAGCCGGCAGGTTTTCACCTTTTAGTGTATTGAAGTTACAGTGGAATTACTGCCTTAGAGAAAAGAAGGACAGTGTGAATACGGACGGTAACAGGAGAAACCTGTACGTCTGCAGAACAGTCCTGGAGTTCCAAACATACTGGAATCTGTTACACATATTACTTTAGATCAATAACCATAAATATGGGATGATCCCACTAATTACATCATCAATAAAAGAATGACTGACACTGCCAAAATGTAAAATTTTTGCACTATGTTTCCAAATTTCTACTGAACTAAGCACCATGCGACTGATTCTGGACAATTCTGGAGGAAGCACGGCCTGTCTGTCATCTTACAGGTCAGCACAGAGTGTGGACACACGTGGCAGAAGAGGCTCTGATGCATTTCAAAAAGGTACTGGAGCACAGAAGCTTTACTGGCTTTATTTCACTGAAACAAACCAACAACCAGTAAATTTAGCTGTGGCAAAATTTAAAAGGACAGGGCTATTCCTGGACTGCAACTCCCTAAGACCTACCTCCTCCAGTTTGAAAAGTTTCTCTCAGCCATGTGAAATTCATTTACCACCACCACCATTACAGCGTTGCAAGTAGCACTAAATTCTCACAAAAAGATGGATTTTTTAAAAAAATTAATCCACTACAGATGGGATTGTTTCAATATTTGGCACTGTCAGTGCAAATGAAGGAGAATACCAAGTCCTTGGTGAACAGGAGAGAAAATAATGAAATATTATTATACTACACACAGTTATACATGGAGAAAAAACACTCCCAAAAAGCCATGGCTGGGGTTTTCACCAATATTAATGAACCATCCAGAAAAGGAATAATGAGTATCACTCATCTGGCTTCCATGAAGGCAGGTTTGATTTACAGAAGGAGTCAATGACATGGTGGAAAACTATTAAAGCACATTAAAGACTGACTAAGGGTCAGGAACAGCAGCATAAGATCAAGTTTTTAATTTATCCAGTGATCTGAACTATATAGTCTGACATAAAACTAAACTATTCTGTCAAAAGAAGAATCTTATAAAACAGAAGATGAAAATGTCCTCTTTTAAAATAACTGTTTGAAATAAAAAATTTAAGTTCTTCTCCCTACCTTTTGCTAGATTAAAAGAGGCCACATTCTCACAGGGGGCAGTTGAAATTACTGAATTTTTTTGGATGTGACTTTGTATCAGGTATTACTTTGATACCATGGTGATTTTTGAGCAAAGCGTGTTTGATTGATGCGGACATCCCAACTATTTATTTCCATTTTTGAGTAAAAATGACATTACTTGGACAGTAAGATTAATATGGAAAAGTGCAATATAATAATATGGTTATTAACACAGAAAATACCTTAAAAAGTAAGAGAAGCAATTCCCCAAAAATAACCAGTAAATTTGAACTATACGCTCCAGGAAACTCCTGTCTTCCCTTCTCAGAGTATTAGGAATTCACCACAGATTATCAGGGAGATACCATGACTTCTGTGGGTCTGATGAGTCCCTTTCTGACAGCTGTTGGAGATTTCATTGTTATTTCCTTGGGTACCGGAATTAAAAGCTTCCACATGAGAATCAACTCTGCTGCCTGTGATACTGCTGCTGATCAGAAACACTCCACCCTTTTTTCAGACCAAATCCATCACAATATCATTATTTATTTAGGGTTTTTTTCCCCCTCCACTAAATGCCCTGATCAGTGCATTGCTTTCACACATCTTTTAATATTCTTTCCTAATTGTTTCATACTCCTTGGGGATCTTATCTACTCAATGCCCTACAAAGAGTGCTCTTCCACTTAAATACCCGATTTTGCAATTTTCTTATAAATGGCTATAAAGTGAAGTGGTTTGCACTGAGGGGGCCACTAAGCTTAAGTATCAAGGACTGAACTTTGGACCCATTGTACTTAAAAATCCTCTTTAATAGCTTGAGCACACACACACACACAAACCCCCAAACAAATTAATGAAAGCAATATCAATATGCAGAAATTTCAGAGTACTAAAGAAATAATCTCGAGAGCTAGAATAACAAGTGAAACAATTCAAATTACAAGGTCATATGCCTAAGAGCGTAGGAACAAGAATTCCTGTTGCATGCTGAAATCATCAGCTGAAATTATAAAGGAAAAGAAAAACAAGTTACTATCTGACTAGCGAGAGAGACACCAGCATGTTCTAGTTACAAAGGCTGTGATTAATCAGGAGAGGCATTTCCAATATGCACTCAGAAGATTGCAGGCTGCTGAAAAAGTCAGTGGCAAAGCCCCCTATAAAAGAGCACATAGAGTTCTGACTACTCATATTTGCAGAAATTAATGTCCCTAAACAGAGGCAGAAAAAGGCTAGGAAATGGAAACCCTATTGTACTAAAAGAGACTAAAAGACACCGGCTGGCTCACTTTTCCAAAATGAAGGCAGGATTAGAGGAATGTAAGATGGCACATCAGATGGTGAACATCACAAGGGAGAAGAATTATCAAAGTTGAAGGACAGCACTGGTGAAACAACAAAAGTAGAACTTGCTGTGAATAAATGCAGGCTGGAAAGAGAGTGGTCCCAATTCTTCAAAAGGGGTGAGCTTCTGAAACAGCATCCTCATACAAATGATGATGATGATGGGGTTTAAGATGGAGCTCGGTAATGAATAAGATTGCATAATGTTACCTAGTATAGAAAAGAATTGAATTTGACACGTGAAATATCTTACTGTCCTATGTTCCTGTCACTTTTCCCAATTCCTCTGCAGCTAGGGTGCCAAAAAGCCTGCAGACAGAAAATTGGCAGGAGTCTGAGGATGCAGCCACCCGTTTTGGTGCTCACTTGAAAAGAGGAAACTGCATACATGGGGTTCCACCAGGGCCCCTGGACTAGGGATTTCCTATCATTTTCTCATGCTGCTCTTTTCTACTTCTTACTGTCCTGTTTCAGGGATGGAGTAACTCAAACCAAATCTCAAGTGAAAGCATTTGTACCTGGGAGACCACACACGCATTTCCACAGCATTTTCTGTAACACTTTCTGTAGGCCTTTCACGACAGTTTGTTTCTGTTCCTTAATGCTGCTCTTTGAAGGGATAAAATGTTTTCAGAGCTATCCATAGCACTACATAGGCTATTTCTTCCTGCAAGGCTGAAACTAGTAAGAAATTTACTTGTGGGTATTCTGCTGTTCTTTTACATGAATATAATATTTGTAATTGATTACAAATTTAAATCACATTGTTGGTGCTACTGTGAAGTTGCACCTCAGGCCCAAGAATTTGTTATGAAGCTGAGAAAAAACTAACATATTTGGAATGATAAGAGTTGTTCCAAAAATAAAAACATAGCAGAAACTGGCATTTTAAAATTTTCAGTATACATGCTACTATTATATATCAGAGTCTTATAACCACAGAGCAATATGTATTATTAAACACACAGAGCAATCAAGGTTCCACAAAACAGATTACGGAGCAGCACAAACATATAAAAACCCAGTTCCCTCAGAAGCCCTTCTAACACTCCAGGATGATCTAACCCACTAGATCCTTTACATCTTTTAAGCAGAAGATCAAGCATGTCACCAAAACCCACCCACACTTCCAGTGGCCTCACTTAAAGTGAAGTCTTAGAGAGAATTAAAATTCTTATGCATTTATCTTGGTGTGATGTAAGAGTCTTGCTGCTAGAGGCCGTGTCCTCTGAGGTATCGTGCCCTGTCTGAGGAGTCTGTGAATTCTCATCTTTCATCTGGGCATATGAATATTCCATGTTATGCCAAGGTCAAAAGCCAGGATTGAAAGTGCTAACCTGGTTTACATTTTAATACTTAAAAGCACCACACCTGATCTGGTTCTCCTCACCCAGAGGTACAGAACCCACTGCTTCCTTGCAGAAGTGTGTCTGTGCCCAGCTTGGAGACCCTTGTCCTTATGCTACAATTTTTTTTCTTCTTGCTATGCATATTTACCCTTAGACAGCATCTAGCTCTTACCCTCATCTGCCACTTCACAAGCTGTCAAATGACTATTCAAGCATTAAAAAAAATGAAGGGTCTGTTAAGTTGCAAATTAAATGACAGTCTATAGCTGAAAATTAGCAGTAACGTGCCCAAAAGTTTATTGATTGCTAAGAAAAGGTGAATAACCCCCCCTACAGCTGACTGTGTAATTACTGACCTTTAGAACCCCAGAGCTATTAATTTAAGAACAGATAGCAGTGAACTAGCACATGAGTTATTTTGCAGCAGGACAGTGAAGGCACATATCAAGTTTTTGCATGTGTTCAGTGCGACCTTGAATAGTATTATTACATGCCTGTACTTTCCATTTTAATGCAGAATATAAGCCAAGCCATATGTGGACATAAAATGCCTGTCAACTACTTCAGAAAATCAGTGGGAAGGCACCTGCAGATACTGAGGCCTTTCAGTACATTTGAAGAACTCCACATCCTTCCAGAAACGTTCGAAATTACTGCTAAAGGCAGGAAAATTGTATTGCCAAGCTCAGCCACCCCGGTACACGTCCTGCAAACATTTTATCTGTGCTCCAGGAGATGGAAATGGCCAGGATCAGGACAATAGCAGACAAATTCAGCATCAGTGCAGTGGCAGACACACACACACAAACACAAAAAACCCACCCCCACCTCTCTTGATACTGCTAAATTTAATCTGCTATAGACTATTGCACAATTCATAGAAATAGCAGCCTAAAGACTATTAACACAAATGCTTCAGCAGAATTTAACTTTTCTCTTTTTCTTCTAAATAGTAAGCAGTTATTATAACAGAGAAGTAGCTGTCTTTTGACAAGGCAAACAATATTTTAAGAGCATTGGTCAGGTAGTGGAGTTTACAGTAAGAAAATTTTAGAAATATCTATTAACTGAAGTAATGAAAGAAAAAGGTATCTGACCTGGTGCAGACGTCCTTCCATGAAGAACAGTTTCACTGGGCAGGAGATCTTTTGAGTTGGAAGTGAATGGTGATTGTCTAAATGTGTCTTCAGAAAAGAAAGGGCTATAGGAAAAAACAAGATGCCTTTTTTAAAAGAAAACAGCAGTTAACAGAAGAAGTAGTAAATATGAATTTTGACCCCAACATCTGAATATTGTAAGAAATACCATCTTGTAAAAAAACCCGTTTCACTTACAGAATTTATGCTGGAAAATAGACAGACCATGAGGCAGCATGCTTTGGGAAAATTGCATTTCAGAGTGAAAACTGAAGACCTCAGAAAAGGCTTTTAACTACATTTCAACAGGTTACATTTGCTGTATCACAATACAAAATTGATCATTAAAATTAACACTTCAAAAATTTGGAGAGGGCAATCAAGAAAGGTAAAATATTATTATTTAATAATCTGAAGCATACAGTAGTTATCTTTAAAACAGAACTTTTCAAATATTAGGTTAAGATGCTGAATAGTTCTATTTTGACACAGCCTTTCATGAATGAAATTAACTCCATGAGTTTGATTTTTAAAGCAGGAAACAATTCATAAATTGAATGAGTGCATCCCGAAGAGTATTAAGCACAGAAATTATCAGCTACGTGATTCCAAAAAGATTATTTTGCTTTAGTTTTAATTAACAGGCAGAAAAAAGTCAATTTCAATAGTGAAATGGCATCTCTGACAAAGTATTTGTTTTCTGCCCAATTAAAGATCATAACAGAAACAAGCATTCCTTGTCTGCAGTAGAGACAGACATCAGCAAGAAGTACCTCAGAAAATTCAAAACGGAAAACTACAGTTTCTCTTGGAAAAATGTTTTCTAAGGGAATGTATTCCATCTGCATACAAACTATCAACTTCTTCTAAGCAAAGTGAGAATTACTTTAAATCTGATCTCTCCCAGACTGAGAATCCTTAACAGGCTGGTGTACAGTTGGTGTTTTAAAGGTGCAGGACAGGAGGCCAGACCATTTCTGCAGCCTGTTCTTACCCAGTAATAAAATCCAAGAATCTTTTTGGGATGAAGGACCTACTAGGAGGTCTTACAAGGCGTTGCACAGCGGGTAGTCCGGACTCAAAGTATGTGCCAGCTGCACCAAGCTGACCTCACCAGCCCAGATAGCCAAAGTTTCTGTCCAAAGGCATCACTTGCCTGAGTTTTCCCTCATGCAGTTTTTCTGCAGAGAGTGAACAAGGTGCCTCCAACAAGTCACTTGTATTCTTAGTCAGATCTCTTCTGCCTCAGGGAAACTTGTTGATAATTAGTTAACTTGATTGTGAAACACTTTTGGCAACCACATTGTTTTACTTTCCTATTAAGTTTTTTGGACATTGTTCATTTTGTGCTGTTCCATATGTGGCAGTTAATGGGATATTTTGGCATTTCTACAAAAGTTTGAACACATCCATAAGCAGTCAACATTAGGGTGTGCTGAAGGGGAAGGCGTGAATTTGCCCCAAACCTGAACAGTTTGGTGAATGCCAATAGCTGAACAATGCAGGATACTCCAGAAAACAAGTGATCAGGATAAACCAAAACAGCTCCAACCCACATGTGCGAAACTTAACTTCTTCCAAGACTCACACTCCCACTCAGGGGTGACATAATATGAAACAGACTGACACTGTGTAAAAATACGGCATGATTTATTGCAACATTCCTCTCACTGGTTTAATAATGATTTGAAAGAAAAACATCAGTAAAAAGTGTTTTATTACTATTGTAACTCTTCAAAATCTTGTAATCCGCTCAGGTTTCCATGTTGGCCTTCCTGTTTGTGCCTCAGATTCAGTCGCTGGGACACTGCTCATTGCTGGTTCTAAGCAAAATGGATGGTGCAGGGCTTATCTATTTCAGGTTAGGCCATAGATCATGAGCAGGGTGCTTTTGAGGGCCGTATCATGTCATTTCCCAAGGATTTCCCTCTCCGCCACTGGTGAATTACAGAACCATCCTTGGATACCTCTTTTCTGCCTTCCTCTAGAATGGCAGCTGAGTCTCTTCAGTGTTGGCCCTATTATTATTTCTATTTCAGCAGATACGTCCTCCGATTCCCATTGCAAAGCATGGAGTGAGGAGCTCCTGCTTCATAGTAAGAAATTACACACATCGTCCTCAATCCCTGTGCAAAGTCCTTTCTGATGAAGATTAAGCTTTTGGATATCTTTTATTTTTCCTCTGGCTGCACTTTTCCAGTTTCATGGCTACACAGTTCTCTAGATGAAAGAAACTTATCTTGGCATCTTATGCTGGCGTACTCACTTCCAGATCACTCGCTTCTCCACTTTCTGTCTTCTTATCACAGATGGCAGGCTCTACCACCTCACTCAGCCATTGTACTGTGAGGAATCCTTGCCAGTTCCGGCTGCTTAAGCAAAGTCATATGGAAGTATATGCTGGCAAAGTCCAGGAATACTCACAGGAGGAACAGCAACAGATAGGTGACAGTTAGAAATGTTAATAAGGAGTAAGAGAACAAAAGGTGCTTGCGTACCCCAGCTTGCTGGGGTTTGCTGATTTCAGCCTCAGCAGCGACACAGCTAAATCTTTGTGCTCCTCAGCTACCCACAGGTGGACAACACTGATCTCACCTTGGCTCTCTGCAGCTGTCAGCACATTTCACACAGCAATTGTGATTCAAATGCCTTTCTGTCATTACTCCAGATGTGGGTTGGTGAGCCAAACTGCAACACCACATGTTTTCTTAATGCAGTCCAAGTGCCTCTATCCTCCACTGGCTGCTCCATCACATTCTATTTTTAGGAAGGCGTCATACCCTTACCAGTAAAGACTTCCAGCTGTTTATTTGGTTTGAGGCGGGTTGGTTTTTTTTTTGGCAAGGTCTTTCAAGTCAATCTGTTTGAACTCGCAGGATTTAGGAGACTGACTCACTTCCCCTCTTAAGAAGCTCTCCTCATTCATGTCTTCTTCTGTTGATAAATAGGCAAGATAAGAAAAGCACCCAGAAAAACTGACCCAGGCACTCAGCATTTCATGCCCTGATGGGTAGCAGCCACTCTAAGGACATCTCAGTAAAGCTCAACACAAGTTTGACAAGAGCCAACTGTGCTACCCTCTTAAAAGCTGGCAGCCAGAAGAAGGACAAGTTATCTTTGAACTGTCCTCAACCTTTCCAATTGGAATTATCTTTGATAGATCCAAAAGTAGCTCTGGATTCTGACACCAGTCCTGCTGGTAACATCATGAGACGCTGAAATCTATTTTCAACTATTTGTCAGCCCCTCCCTGCAGCGCACTCTGGGTGGTTAATGAGTAGCTGGACAATACATGCATTTATCTCTGTTTATATCCCAGGCTTATGCGTTTTAAGTAGCACAGAAAGGCGTGCAGGCTGCGTATCTGACAAATTCCCATACCAGCAAATATGGGAAGCATTCGCTGTAATCAGAAGCTAAAAGCTCAATTGAATTATCTTCGACTTGGAACATCAAAAAGTCCCTAATGTACATTCACTGAGCTGGTCGGTTTATTAAAAATGAGTTATTTATTGCAGCTACCATGAGTGAATAGGACAGACCTAGAAATTTAAGTACAATGTATTTCAGAGATCTTTTCTTTGCAACTGAAATGCTTTTCCATTCTGTCTGGGCAAAGTTGTTATAAGTTAGCACCGAGAACTTCTGTAAAGGAGCTGCAGAGACAAGAAGCTCTTACTCTATCTTTGAACAAACTCCATCACTTCAGTGTGCTCAGTCTCCAACCCATCCACAATATTTAGAGAACTTTCAGGGAGGGAGTAAATGTATCCTTGCCGATTTCTGTCTGCTCCTCCTACCTTATACCAAGGGCTCCTAAGTCTTTACCAATTCCAGCTACCACTTACTGCATGAGAGCTTTGAATTTTCCCATAGGGACACTTCACCTTGCTGCTCATGGCTATGTAAACACCTTGTGGGCTTGTTCTCAGCCACAGAACTGTAAAGTGCACATTTCTTTAACAGCACAGGCTACAATAAGATCATGTTTTTAATTCCTGGCTAATTTCAATTATCGTAATAATCTAACTGTAATCTTTAACAAATGTTTTGTTAGCAGTGTCCTTCAGTCTGACTTTTAAAAGTTCATCTCTAGAATGTAGTGAGATGACAGAAACACTAGACTGATTTTTTTCTAAAGAAATCTAGTTTGACAGAAGACAATCAAAACCACCTCTTCTTACACTGGTGCATGTCTTAAAATCCCATTGTCAGCCTGGTCTTCCCTCAAGCACTGCATGTACTACGCAGTTTCTTTTAAATTTCAGTTTTTGTTGAAAAAAAAAAAAAGAATAAATAATTCTTAAAATGATGTGTGACTACTTGATCAGAAGAGAACAGTCATTTTGGTCCAAAGGGCTTTTGTCTTACGAAACATAAGCAATCAGATCTATAGTTGTAGATTTTCAGATATGGGTTCCATTACTCTTGGAAATATCTTACATTTGTACTGTCAGGTCACATTTGCAGGACATAGACAGGTTTGAGTTCACAAGGCAAAAAGAAGCAATGCTCTTTACAGTGCAGCTTTGCAGGTAACCACGGGCTCTGCTTACCTGGCTGTAGTTCTGATGGTGTTGTCTTTATTGTGGTTGTGCTCTTTGCTCACCTTTTCTGCAGAGGAACACACATGGGTTTTTGTGATTAGCGTATGTCGAATGTTCTCTATCAGATTTTATTCAGCAGAACTGTTTTAATGCTTTCAGGTAACAGCGTAAGCCAGGGTAATTTAGGGTCAATGGTTCCCGCGTGATTAGAGAATGGGCATGACTTTGTTTAAACTAACACCCAGCAAGTTTTTTCAGCCCCACATGTCAGTGTTAGTGCTCCATGCAGAGGGTGCAATGCAAGTGTTCACTGAACAGTGCTGGTCCCAGTGCTTTTGTGTGACAGATGAGGTTCACCTCCTTTGCCAAGGGAAGCGGGCAGTGCAGCCCCAGGAGTGCTGCATCCTGCAGCCACTGGCTGCTTAGGCCAGGAACTGCCATCTGCAGATTCCCGTCTACAGGGATCAAACCAGTCGTCACAAATTATTTAATTAGCTTTCAAAAATACAGGAGTTGAACTCTGGCTTTTCCAACTCAGTTGAAATACTGTGAACCTGACCTGGCTGCCACAGTGCTCTAAAGCATATGCAAACTATGGGGGACATTTGGCAAGGCCTCTGTGTTTCAAGTGTGAGGGTAGGAAGGTTCTAACTCCTATTATTTTTCAGCACTGATGATCTCACAGTTTCATAGTACTTTGGCTTATACAAAAGAATCTCGTTTTGTTCTTTAACTTCAACTATCCAGCAGTTGTACCGGATTTACCTGATAGCTGGAAGAGCAGCTCAGATGCCATCTTCACCGATATATCCTGGCTGAACAGATTTCTCTCTGGGAGCACACGGCCTTCGGGTGCCTTCTGGATGCGCTCGCTGAGGTCTCGCCCCAATAAAGTGCTGTAGCCAACATTTTGGCTGGGTTGGCTGGGTGACACCGAAGCCTGCGAGTCGTGGATGTCAACTTCCATCGGTTCTTCCTTAATCTTTACTGTCTGGTTTTCCTTGAAACTCTCTGCTGCAAATAAGTATTAAAAAAAAACAAAAAAACAAGCACCATAATTATTTAATTAGGCTGCAATTTTTCAGAGTGCTCAAAGCAGAAATCACAATTACCAAGTTATAATTTGTGTACCGCATCCCTGCAAATGGGAAGGGAAGCAAGCAGCTGACAGCCTCAGTATTTTTCTGGCTGTCATAAATAGAAGCAAGCTCTTGAAAATAATTTTCAAACTAGAGAGCAGAAAACAGTTGCATATTTGCAAATATGATAGTTACATCACTTTCTATGAATACTGAATGTGTGATGACACACCAGAAAGCTTTGCTCCTATTCATTAAATGAAGTTGCAGCTACACACCAGCTCTCCTAAGGCGCAATGAAGGCCTCTTACAAACTCCAAGTTACTCTGTATCACCACAAGTACCAGCACTGACAGTCAGAAGTATCAGTATGGGGATAGGGCCAGAGGAGGAAACCTAATCTCCTCCTCTTCCACTCTCTTTCTCTTTTATGGAAAATTCCAGACAACCATGTGAAGAACCTGTTTGTTACACCTGCACAAGCTTTCAGGATGAGAGGAGTATTCTGGGGCTTATGCTTTTTTAAGGCTGACAGATACTCACTCATACATTACAAGGTTCATTAACCTTAATGACCAGTTTTTTAAAGTCCGTATCCTCCCCTTCTTGCCTTCCTCTCCAGTGTCCCAGGTCTAGCAAACAAATCCACAGTCTAGAAGCCAGCTTCTAGTTCATTTTCTACACTTGGGATTGGTTGGGTGTTGCTGAATGCTGTGGTTTGGTTGCAAGGTAAATGATCATTTTTTTCTTCCGAATAAACGCCCTGAAATCTCAAAATCAAGGCTCCAAGGTAATTTGTTTACCACACCCCAAATACCTATACAGCCCTTTTGATTCAGACTTTCTGTTGTGAAAAGAGAAGTTGAAGACCCGTAGAATTTATTCTTAATTTCATTTCAGACAAAGATGATAATTTTTTTTTCCCTTATGATTTTCATTCAGAGTACTCCTGAAAGGGCACTGGTATCATGGCAAAACTGCTCAACGAGGCGTTGCTTCTGCTGGCTGGATGCTGACCAGAAACTCCAGAAACAGGCAGCCTAAAAAAGGCAATATGCCTGGAGAACCAAGAACATAAATAAATGCATGAACGGAGTTAAATATCAGAAGGGACACCCAGGTAAGGAACTGGTGCAACAAAACGCGTTGCTGCTCTCTCTGTTTTCCCCATCCTCTCTAACTCACGTGTGAGTGTGTCAGTTTCAAAGATTCCATTCCAAGTGAAAAAGTTTCAGGCCTTTTGTTTTCAATTACCCAATATTATAGTGGATCTCAGAGGCACCAAAACATGGTTTTGTTATCCTCACAAACGTTTTCAACCTCTTCAGCTGGTTGGTGTCATGTTGTCGTCTCCAGCAAAAGATGAACAGAATCCCTTCATCATGAAGGCATAAGCATTCTACCTAAAATTACACTGATATGTGTCACCAAGTCCTTTTTCATTACCTTGGTTTTTCCCCCTCTCCACACTCCTGGAATAGAGAAAAAGTGGCTTTACTTCCTACAGCTCTTAAAAAAAAAAAAAAAAAAAATGAAGCCAGGAGATAAAAGCTACTTGGATATGTTCCAGGAACAATTTACATGAAGTGCTTTCAATCTTCTCTTATGACATTTCTTGACCTTTAAAAGACACATATAAACACTGATAAAAAATCATTACCATCTACTATGCACAGATACATCTCAGACTTCAGAAATTTTTATAGTGAATTCTCAGCTGAAGATCAGTTAGAAATATCATAATGCCTTTTTTTGTCCTGTTAAGATTTTTTCTTTTTGTTTAAAGCTTCCATTACTCTCTTATTATAAAACCACAGAACCTTGCATCTGTGTTTAAAAGTATAAAAATAGCATGCTGTGCATTGAAAGTGAACACAGAGCAGCAAAGGAACGCATCAGGTAACACTGTCAATCAAAAGCTCAGGTAACTCCGCAAACAAATGAGTTCTTCAGATGTCTGACAGACTGAGCTCTGCACCCAGCTGCCAAATTTAGGTGCAGAGTCAAGCTGACCTTTGCTGCTCTTTCTGCTTTTAAAATATTCTTTCTATTTCTGTTCCTGCTCCACACAGTTTAATTCCCTGTCCTGCAAATGCTTTTGTATCAGACAAACTGATAGGACCCCAACTAAGGCAAGAGTCAAGCAATACCAGTGACCTTCTCTCCCTCACCATCAGTGAGCACTCCAATAGCCCTAACTAAATCTACATATTTGATCATTTCCTTCGACCTTTATCTTCCCAGCTGCACCCTTTTGATCTGACAGAATGTCCCTGCCAAATGTGAATTCTGTCATACTCTAAATCCCCAAAGCAAACACACAAAGAGAAGACTGAAGGAGGGTTTCTGATAATTTTACAAGAGCTAATGAAAGGGAAACACAGTCAGTCTGTCCCACGAGCCGCAATCACAGGCATAAAACCCTGCTGTGTTAGATCTTGTGCTGGCAAAGTACTGTAATTAAGGTTATGCCCATACCTGTCTCACCATATAGGCAGTCAAACTCCAGCTTCTTGAAGATTATTTTCCCTTCTGTATTGTTCATTGTGGAGCAAGGTGATAGCCCTTATTTCTTTACATAGGTATCTCACAGGGTTATAGTGCAGCTTAAGTTTTTCAAGTCAAGTACAGGTACACAAAAAGGTCTCCTGCTTCAAATAATGGAAATCATTTTATCTTTGACTTTTATAGCAGACCTAGTAGATGAGCTGGCTAAATAATCTGCAATGTATCAGAACATGAAGTTAATATGAGAGTCAGGTTTTTTTCTTCAGGTCAGATTTTTATAATAGTACAGCAAAAATCCGTGGGCTAAAAAGACTCAAGTAGCTCAGAAGTATCTAGACGATGATCTCCAAAACATGGCCTGCTATTCACTCAAAACTAACCTGCGTGAGGCTCAGAATAACAGCACAGCAGTGCTGAGACACATCTGGCAAAAGATGAACTAAATCACCTAATATGTCTTTTTCTGCCATTAACTTTGTGATACAGAAACACCTTAACAAGTAAGAGAAAACAGAAAATTATTTTATACATGGATGTACTTTATCAAGCCACATAGATGCTGTTTCTTTACATAGTGGTGTAACTTTTCATCATCTAATCTGTGAAAGCCTTAATAAATGTCATCCCATTCACACTGAGATCAATTTTCCACATCAGATATGAAAAATAAGAGTACTGGACAGGCTTGTTCCAGGAGGAAGCAATTTCTTCCACAGTTTTCAGGTTCTCTGGCATTCACAAGCACAAGGAATCACAAAGTAGTGATACTTGGTAAAAAAACCCTCTAAACCTAGAACAGCAGAAACACAGAACAATACTTGTGCTACCTAAAAGCTCAGGGTACAACATTTACCCCTGAAGGCTGACAGTGTCACCTCAATAAGGTGTAGCAGTAAGAGCACTTATGAAATTTAGCCTTAGGCAACACCTCTTTCCAGTCTAGGACAGAGGCTGGCAAGTTCTAGAAAGATCATATTCAATCTTTCTTAAAACTGAGGCTATCACAATCCAACCCCAATTGAGCACAAGTCAGCAAAATGCCCTTGTGGCATTCCAGGCCAACCATATTTCAGGCCACTTTATCAGATCTGCAGCCATCAGGCAGAGGGAGGAGACTCTTACGCTCTGTTCTGCACTTATGAGGCTGCTTTTAGGCTATTGTGCCCTATCTGGGGCTCCCCAGTACAAGACAGACACTGACATCTCCAGAGCACGTCCAGTGGAAGGCAACCAGGGTTGTCAGAAGCTGCTGCACGACAGAAGAGGAGAACAGCTGTGAGAACTGGGTTTGTTCAGCCTCAAGAAAACAACACTAAGGGGACACTTTATTGCTGTCAACAGCTCTCTAAGGAATAAAGGGAAGGTGTAGAGAAGCTAAAGTCAGACTTCTCTCAGAAATACACAGTGATGAGTCAACAGACAAGTTGGAACATGGGGAATTCTGCTTATACATACAGGAAAAAGAAATCCCATCAGGATGGGGAAATACTGACACATGTTGCTGAAAGAGGTTGGGTTTTCCATCCCTGAATACATTCAAAACTTGGTAAGACCCTCAGCAGCCTGCTCTTGTTGGATCTGCTCTGAGCAAAGGTCTGGAATAGATGACCCTGGAGGTCCGCTCCAAACAAAATTATTTCCTGAACCTTCGGAACTAGGCCATCTTGCAGAACTTTCAAAAGGAAGGTAACACTTGTTCTAATGCAGCACTAGAAATTTTTCTTAATGTCCACTCTGAACTTCCCAAGCTGCAGCTGGCAGCTGTTACCCCTTCCTTTACCATCTGCCACCAGGGAGAAGAGGTTAACTCCACTGCTTTTCCAAGTTTCCTTCAAGTAGGTGCAGGCTGCAATTAGATCGGCCTTTAGTTCCCCTGTGCCAGACTGAACAGGCTTGGTTCCCTCGACGCCTCTCAGCAGAGGGAAGCCATGACCTGATGGACCTGATGAGAAGGTTGGAATACTTTCCCTGTGGAGACAGGCTGAGAGAGCTGGGATTGTTCAGCCTGGAGAAGGGAATGCTCCAGGTAGACCTTACAGCAGCCTTTCAGTACTTAAAGCAGACTTGTAAGAGAGGTGAGGACAGACTGTTTAGCCTGTTGTGATAGGACAAGAGGCAGTGGTTTTATTTAAAAGAGGGTACATTCAGACTATATATAAGGGAAGACTTTTTTACAATGTAAGTGGTTAAACATGGGAACAGGTTGCCCAGAGAGGTGGTAAATGGCCCATTCCTGGAAACGTTTAAGGTCAGGGGCTCTGAGCAACCTGATCGTGTTGAACATGTCCTTGCTTATTGCTGAGGGGTTGGACTGGATGACCTTTAAAGATCCGTTCCATCCCAGAGCATTCTGTGATTCCATGCAGCACTCACATGCTCTGGAGGGGGCACTGAACATGCCCTTCCTAATGCAGCACACTCTGCTTTGCCCCTTATTTGGGATAGAAGTCAAAGGTAAATGGATAGATTTCATAAAAAACACAAGTCATGCAGTAATTATTGCTTTTGCTGATACAACAGCTGTCCAATAACCTTGCACTGTCAAAATCAAATGAATGCTTGTTAAATCATTCATGTTGCTTCCCACCATTTTATTTAAAACTTCACCCTGCGACTAAAATTCTAAGTTGCTCATATTTGCTGAAATGCCCATCAGCTTTACAAATCAACTTTATGAATCAACTTAGAAAAGAAAGCCTTTCCCATATGTCTCATAAATTGGACTGATGTACCAGTCTCCATGATGAAGCAGACGGGGGTAACTAGCGCGCCAACTTGTACCAACTTCAAAAGCTTTCAGCACGGAGAATCAGGCGTTTTGTTATGCTAATTGTTCTGATTTGCTAGAAATAAACATGCCCTAAAACATCTTAAATAAAACCTCAGAGGTAGGGAACAGTTGGCGAGCCCTGAAGGTTCTGCTACAGAGACACAACAAGGAACATCTGACGTTCCCTAGGGCGCTGTGCTTGATGCTTTATTTTGCTAGTATTTTTTTCAAACTGCTGTTTTATATAAGATAATGTCAATGAATCAATGTAACAGGATCCTGCAGTAAAAAAAAAAATCATGAAATGGCTCATATTTGTTAAAGTGGAACCTCTGAACTCCCATGTTACAGAATTTTGCAAGTACAAGCTGCTTCACAGAAGTGTGAGCCAAGGAAAAAAAATGGAGCAAACTAAAGCAATAGACTAATTAGTGTTGTGATAGACATTTTCTGCTCCTTCCATTTAAATGGTAGGATGATGGTGCTTACCTGCAAGACCCTACTCGAAGAACCTGGTTAAAATAAAAACCCCAAACCAGAAAAAGCCCCAACAAAACCCACTTGGCTAGTAGCAGGGTATAATCTGGCTATGTGACTTGCCATGGTTTGCCATTTCTCTAGTTCACACAAAGAGAAAGTCTTATTTCAGATCATACACTTCACCACTTACATTCTGGGCTCCTACAGAAACACCAAGGAACAAAAGACTTCCCTGTATTTTCCCTCCTCTGCCCATTATCAAGGCTTTCTAAGCAGGGATGAAAGCCTTGACAGCTCTCCTGCAATCAGTCCAGGTGCAGGGACTCTCATGAGGTACCAGCAACAGGGATCTCCAAAGAGCAGCCTAACTCCACACAAGCACTACCCAGAGCAGTTCACAATGTTGTGGAAAAGAACTATTGCAGCAAGGTTAGTTCTGGCCTTTACCTTATGCTAGAATTGTACTATCAGTCTTTTCTCCTCGTTTTACTCTTTTTAAATAGTTGTTCTAATTCATGTGGTTTCAATTAAATGTATGATACAGTGTCAAAAAATTAACTACAAGGCATGAAATACAAAATTACCATAAACATTTTTAAGTGGATAAAGGCTTCATCAAAAAATGCCAAAAAGCCCATCACACCCCTCCCCTGTAATAACCAGTTGTTCCAAAAGAGGAACTATCATATAATTAGGTGACAATAAATGGAGTTGATCAGGAATGCTTTAGGAACAGAGCAACACCTCACTTTGTGTGCTGAGGTCATGAAGTAAGTATGCACTAATTGCAGGTGCTGATAACCCAAAATTAAGACACTTTGTTGGTACTGGTGTATCACAAGAAAACAGCGTGACCTGAGGACTGAAGAATAAAAAACCCAAAGGAACCAAACAGCACAAAGGTCACGCATTTGCTTGGGATAACAAGGAGGGGTGCACTACATGGGGAATTGACCCACTGAAAAAGAGAGGAGGAAAACAACCTGAGTAACTGCTGACAGGCAAAATGAACACATTTCAGAAATAGGATACATCTGAAATAAAGGTAAATGTGATTCAGACAACATTTCTAGGACATACAATGTCCCTGGGTAAAACATCATTTAAAAAGTGCTAGTAGCTAGGATAGATTTTATACTCCTCTGCCTATGCATTCATTTTCGACAAGAAGCCAAAACACTGTATGCTTCTAAAAGCTAATACATGCCCCAAACATATCAGCAGCACGACTATTTCAGCAGAAAATGAGTTTTTCAGCTCTAACATTGGCATGTAAATGCAAATATTTATTCTCAATTTCAGTCTCCTCTGAAACCTACCTTTCAATTTACAAGACTGAGTGTATAAAACTGGCCAGGAATCATTGAGGCCACCACTTAATTAAACATTTTGAGAAATAAATTAGCTTTTCCATGAAAGAGAACTGGTAAGAATGTAAAAACCAGTTGTATTTGAAATACATCACTCTCATTTCTTCTAACTGATTTTATGCAATATTTAATGGGAATTTAAAATCTTGCAGGGATGGCACCCTTCCAAATAGAGATGAGAGCAACTTGCCCCACCCCACTATCTCCTCAAATCTGTTTGCTCACCACTGGATCTAGTTTCAGTCAAGACTTAGAAAAGGACAGAATTCACACCTCACCTTTGTGCACTCATACATATCACAGTGGGAATTTTATTTTCTTCTGTAAAATGGAGGTTGAAAGTCTGTGAGAACTTTGCCTGTTAACTCCCAAACACCATTTCTTTCAAATGGGCATTCGATTCATTCTGAAATAGCAGTTTGATTGTTAGGAAGTTTTGTCCTCACTGTTCGGGTGGAAGTGGGTTCTGCCTAGACATGCCCAAGAGACATGAGCCCTCTTAGCCTGGATAATCCTTTGGAAGAAAGGTGAGTAGGTATCAAGTCTCTGAACTGTGGGGTAGAAGACCTGAATCCCAGGGGAACCTGGGAGAGAAAGAACTGGTGTAAAAGGTCCAATTCCACCAAAGTAATGTGTGGGGCAGGGGCTTGATCTCAAACACTGGTCATGTTGCTAGAAACAAGTGTCCCAACAGCCCGTCAGCTTGAAAGAGAGAGCCTTGACTTGTAGAACTAAAATAGCTGTGCGTGATTTTCTCTCGTTTCTGTCCACCTGCTTCTACAATGGCAGCTAACAAATGTTCTGTTAATGTTCTACCACAGTAAAAGATAATTCATTCTTCTAACTTTTCCTAGCTCTAGAGCCATTTCTGAATGGCTGACAAGTGGGGCCTGACAAGCGGCTGGTGACTGGGAGTAAATCTACCGTATGGTGTGCACCAGACCAAACCAGGCTCCAGAGCTGGAAAGGCCTTCCACTACCCTGTATAGCTAAGAGCTGGCAACATTAGCACCTCTGTTTGGGAAAAGAGATCTCCCAGTGAAAAATATAAACCAGTTTATGCTTCACATGGAAGGAGATAGCAAGGTCTACACCCAAATCCCAAGAGGCTCCCTCCCACGAGGCTGAAACAACCAGCAATATTCTTGCTCAGGACAACAGCAGCATGTATGTCAGGAATGCAGGAAGCACAATACTATTATGTTGGAAATCCCTTGCTGAATTTGTGTGTGGTGCAGGTTTTGGTGATTAGTATTACGCAGAAGAAAGTGAAAATAAAGCAAGAACGCAATCCATTCAGTCCTTACCAAGAATTATATTCTGGAAGGAGTCTGGAAGGACTTGACTTAAACACAATTATAAAATATATCAAATCTAACAAGGGCACTTGACTGAGGATTTCCCACAGAGAGTAGAACATCAAGACATACTCATTCCATTACTTTTTTTTCTTTCCAGTACCATGAAAGAGGAAGTTTGTTCTTCTTTTCCCTTTAATCTGAAGAAGTGGCTCATGAAGAAATTTGGATGCCCCATCTCCAGAAGTGTTCAAGGCCACACTGGATGAGTCTCTGAGCATGAGCAAAGTGGAAGATGTCCCTGCCCATGCCAGAGGAGTTGGAACCAGATGATTGTTCTCTACAGCTCCCTGAAAGCAGGTTGTAGCTGGGGAGGTCTCTTCTCCCAAGCAACCAGCAACAAGAGGAAATGGCCTCAAGCTGCAGCAGGGGAGGTTCAGGCTGGACATCAGGAATAATTTCTTCACAGAAAGGGTTGCTAAGCATTGGAACGGGCTGCGCAGGGAGGTGGTGAAGTCACCATCCCTGGAGGTCTTCAAGAAATGACTGAATGTGGCACTCAGTGCTGTGGCCCAGGACAAGGTGGTGATCGGTCAGTGGTTGGAGCCAATGATCTTGGTGGTCTTTTCCAGCCTAAATGATTCTGTCATCTTTAAGGCCCCTTCTATGATTCTGTGAAGAAGTGGCTCAACTGTTTAAGTAAGTTCTAAGTCACCAAAACCAGGCTGCAGAATCGCTTACGGTAGGTTGGGAAGACCCAGTGATCTGGGCGTATTCTACAGATAAAGTAAAGATTAAAAAAAAACCAAAATAAACCACTAAAGAGGCCATTCATCTTCGATTTTCCTCTTGTAGTTGTCCTACATTGAACTCTATCTCAGTGTTTTCCTCTATAGTTTCTGCCTTAGATGGTAATTCAGGGAAGTGCAAGTTGAAAACTGGGTGTAACCCCACCCCCTGGCTGATGCAGGAATACCGACAGCAGGAACACCAACTCCATAAATCCTAGTCACTCTTCACCTCCTAATCTACGGATTAGCCAAAAAGACCACTGTCAGCAAACACTGCTCAGTCCCTAAGAGCTTGTAAGAGAAATGTTACACTGGTGTATTTCTTACTACTGCCTTTAAAGCCTGGGAGGTCCCAACACAAGCTGAAGACTTGACCAAGATTTTATACACGCGGGATTTCTCTCATATGAACAGGTATTTAATCCACAAATATTCTAACATAACAGTCAGCAATAAAACTATTTAAACACAGCCTGCTAGTGCTGAACTGCAGATTGACAACCCAGAACACTCGTGTCTCTGAAGTACTTGACAAAACATTAAATTACAGAGCTCTTTCCTTATAAAAATAGTTACATAAATTTATGTGCACCAAGAAGAATAGTCACAGCTTACCATCCATTAGGCTGCAAACTTTTGTTACCAAAACGCCCCACTCAAACCAGTTACCAGCAGCAACAGTGAACTACACCAATAACCAAATGTTTAGTATTTGAGAGTCTGGGAAAAATCTGGAAACTGTTGCTCTGCTCAGCTTTCGTACTTGGAAAGCACTTTTTGCACCATTAACACAGAAGACTCGCAAATCAATGATTCAAATTCTTCTGCAAATTAAAGTGTGGAGGCATGAACAGGAGTGAATTAATTACATGTTTTATGTGGGAAATCCTAGTCAACTTAAGTCTTTTGGGTACAAATTTGACCTCAAATTCAAGGTTGACAGTGTCCAATCAAAAAATGATTTCAGGTAGGTTTGACATGGATCTCAGAAGCCACTAAACTTGTAAGCATTCTCACCAGCACTACTTGCATGACTTGGGCATAATTAAAAAAAATAAGTCTCGTCCAGTTTCGGAGAAGACTTAAAATCCATCAGACCCAGCTCAGGTACAGAAGTACAAAACCCAGCCTGCCAGACCGACTTTCATGTCTTGGTCCTAAAACTGGTCTGTTAGAAGTTCAAAGCCTTTTCATCATTCACTTCACCTGATCCCAGTGGGAAGAATTCAACCTTTTTACTTTCTCTTAAACCTCGATTCTGACAGGTAGACAAATCATAATTAGCAGAACATACATTTTTATTTAATTCCCTCCAGCTTTAACACTAGCTATGTGTGTACACTGTCTACTTGTCTGGCAGAAGAATCGATCACTAAGGCAATGTAGGCAAGTTCAAGTGGTCTTGCTAAATGAAGAAAGCTGGCTGAGTTTAGATAATTTTTTTTTACCAGTGTATCTTGTAATTTTGAGTACAATATATTCTCAGAAAAAATAAAAGCTTTAAAAGTCATATTTTATAAAGCTATGTCAGGTGCAGTAAAGTACAGACACGTTCTTACGATGCTAATGAAGTGACACATGGGAATAAACTCGTTTTAACATGGTTTTGTACATTTTAAAAATTACAGCACCTAAAAGCTTTAAGGCATCAATTCTTTTGACTTATTCCATAGTCATTGATTTGAAAATCAGAGCAGAGATAATTAGATACTGTGGCTACAGGCCAACCTGAGATGTTTTATGTACATGACACTGTGTAGATAGGCTTTTTCAACTGCTCCTTGGCTTCCTACTAAAGCTGAACCTGCCTTCTGCAAGGCAACCCTGTTAGCATATACAAAAAAATAATTAAGACATTTAATATTATTAAGTACCTACCTGAGAGCTTCATGAGGAGCTCAGATGCTGCCTTGACTGATATGTCCTGCCTCATCACATTTGCCTGTGCTTCTTGTGGCTTGAGTTTCTCTTCAGGGACATTTGGAGCTGAAGCTTCAGATTCTTGGCTGAACACATAGCTGGACTGAGACACGGCTGAACTTGCAACTTCTTCATCCTTAGGCTCCTCTTTCACTTTAAAATTAGGAGTCAAGGGCTCTTTTTGATTTGCAGCTGTCAAGAGAAGAAAAGAAGTGAGACTTAGTGTAATATATAATCCTGGAGCAGCTAGTAACAGGGAGAAACCATAACCTGAGAAATGCTAGAGCAGGTACCGGAAGCAGACACCTCAAACTGTGCTCAAAGATGCTTCAAGGGGCAAACAAACTTCTGCACCTTTTCTACAAAGGGGCAGTTCTGAAACACAAAAACTGCATGCACCAAAGCTCAAGAGAAGATCTCACTTTTTTTCCTGTACTCCTCCTAAAAGCACTTCCCTGGTCATTGGTTTGTAGGTTTTCTATAGGCTTGGTGGAAGTTTAAAGCATCATTTCACGTAAGGGCAAATTTGGCAAAGCCCATGGGTATGACGTGAAGTTTTTAGAGCACGGTAGAGAGACAAGAGATGAAAGGTAGGAAGATAAAAAACCTAAGACGGGAGTAAAAGGGAAAAGATAGCAAATTCTTAGGTCCTAAAAGTTGCTATGTTAAGGAAGAGAACTGAGGGATTTTCAGAAGACAGCTCTGCACTGTTCCAAGTTCTATATCCATAAAAAGAAAGAGTAAGTTTAAAATATTCCTTTCAAATACTCCATCTAAGCAGCTGTACAGCCTCAGAAGCGGGTAAGGAGACTTTGGAGGGGCTGCTTAAAATCTACACACTGAGCAATGCCGTTCTTGAAGGGTCTTTGCACTGTGTCTGAGTAAAAAGATAAAACCAGAACAGCTCCTAAACAATACTTCCAAGCCCAGCCAACATAAAATCATGGGCAGATGCATGACAAGCAGAAGGCTAAAGAAGTTACATTATTTTGCAAGTAAATCTTCTTATAATTTTTTTAATGCTTAACCATGAAGAGATACTTCCTTCCCTGCCTCCTCGAGACTTTTTCTTGACCGAAATTTCACTTTAAATTCCCAGTAACACAGAGCAGATGACTCCTTGAGTGCCTTTGACTTCGGCAAGTTTACATCTTTCCCACCTATCCTGGGTTACAGTGTATTTTATTACCATCTTCATGAGCTGTTGAAGCCAGGTGTGGCAGTGTTCCCTGCCTCCGCCCTCCGGACTGTCTTCTGTTAATGGGCCCATCAATGCCTTACCCTGTGACTCACCATCCCGTTGTGAGATGCTCCGCCCAGGGGGAAGGAACCAAGAATTTCCACCTGGATATAATCTGGGGTTTGGAACAGCACTAGCAGCCTTTTCCACTGGATTCTCAGAGGAAGACCAGAGCCTTCTACACCACCACTGGACCTTCAGAGGAAGACCAGACCTTTTCTACAGAATCACTGCTTCAACAGAACCATCACTCCAGGAGGACTGCAGCCACCATTTAATGGGACTGCTACCAACCCCCTGACCGTCAGGGGGTCAGGTTGTACTCTCACTGTCAGTGGGTTGTTTTTTGTGCTATTGCATTTATTTTATTTTTCCTATTAAATTGTATTTCTGACTTGGAGTCTCTCGCTAGTTTGCTTTCAAACTAGTACACCACCTCTCTAAACTTCTGTCTTCACAAACACAAAATACAGAGCATCATCCCCAACAAAATCTGGCAACATTTACCACTTAAACCCTTGGTCTACTTTCTCCTCCACAGCTTCTTACCTACTCTCAAGTCTCCTCGTTTTTCTGGATTTTTTCTTCAGACACTCTCCTTATCAGCAATTCCCCCCAAACTCCTAGAGAACTCAAATTCCTGCATCCCACCATGAAGTGCTCACCATCTCCCAGAGAGCCGAGCTCTAAAATATGAGGTACAATTGCCATATTTATCAGAACTAGACACTTAAATTTGCTACTTTGAGCCTTTGTTCATTTCCACACAGTCCAATTTTTGTTTTGTGTTTGTCTTTGGGGGTGTGCTAATAATTTTTAAAGCTACTGTATTACTCTGTAACACAACACATCTTTTCAATTTATATTTCAGAGTTGTTTGATTTTCCTCCTTGTTGGCTGGCAAGCCATTACCAAAGAACAGGATTAAGGCAAGTGGTATAAAGAGTGCACACATAAGCAACGTGCACAACACATTAGTTCTATTCACTTCAGAAATTACATTACCTTATATCTGTAATTTTTAACATGACCTACAGACACTTCTACCAGCATTAAGAATTGCTTTTACCTCTTTTTTTTAAAGAAAAGCCAAAGCAGAAATATGCAACATTAAAACATGCTTTAACTCATAAAAATACAGGTTAAAGCTCTCAATCCAGTTGTAACTTTACCTAGGTACTAACAAAAAAATTCCATCTATCTTCTTTATCCTTTATCTTTATCAGTCTGTTTTGGGGTTTGACCTGGGGTGATGAATGGTCAAAAAAAAACCCAAAAAAAACTAAACACAGAAACAAAGACCCAAACCTTCTCTACTGAATTACCTTCTGCTGTCCTTTGCTTTTAAAACATGCCACTCCACTATGCTGATATGAAAAATACCTCCACCAGGATCTGAGTGCAACCGAGAGAGAGCAGTCTGCCTGAACTTTCAGAGAACACTGAGGAAAGAACAGGTCTTTTAAATTTATTCATTTCAAAAAGGTATTAATTCAAATTTGTCCCAGAAAATAAAAGAAGCATAAGTCCAAGTGAAGAGGTAAAGACGATCCACTGAGAACAACCATTAACCTGTGGACCCAGCCTCGTCTCTGCCATGAACCATAGCAGAAAATGAGCCAGGTAGAGGAAGCGCTACAGGCTGGGTGAGCCTACACGCTTTCACCATTTAAAATAGAGGTGATATTGAACTCACATATATCACTGCAAGTTTGCAACCATACACCATAGCAAAAACATCCATAAATAAATAGAATCTCTGTAACAGAATTCATACAATATCACAGAATTAAACGAGGAACTTATTTCAAGAGTTAGGTGCTATAGTATGCAGTGACAGACACTTATCGGATTATCCTACCACAAGAAAAAGGATCAAAAGGAGGGCTTTTGGAAGAAGTTAGCAATTTTTTTAAACCCTCTTATCACCAAGGCAAAAGTCAGCAGGCAATCTGACCCAGTCCAAGGGCAGCTGTAAGGTGGTGCCTCTATGCTCTTCATCCCAGGGCATCCTCAAACCCTAAGATGAAGACAAGTTCTAACAGCTCAGAGGACCAAAAAATTTGAGGTAGATCACATCAGAGTTTAAATAGCTTAGTGATAGTCTAGTTCTTGGTCCCTTTGATACCTGAGATGGCCACCTAAAAAACAGAGACTAGGCAGGAATAAGGGAATAAAGGCAGGTAGTTATTTGAAGGGCCTTCAAAGGTACACCCTGGGGAGCCAAAGGCAACACCCAAGATGGACCCCGAGTCATGAGTTCTTCACACTTTCATAAGTTTGGTCCATTTGCATATCAGGGTTAATTGTCCAATTGTAACCTTACTTAATGATATAACTACCCCAAGTTTGCCCTCCTCTTTAGAGGCCTTGTTTACTCGTTTTGGGGCCTGGTGTCCTTGAGGTGGAAACCTAGAGAGGTTTGTTATGTCTAACCAGCATGAGAGAACAGCAGCTAACAGGCCACAAGAAACTTCAGAGTTACACACTAGGCAGTAGAGGATTTGAAAAATATAAAAGTTAAAACCTAAGGCATATCACCTCAATTCAGGAAGAACATTGAGGGGCTGGAGTGAATCCAGAGAAGGGCAACAGAGCTGGTGAAGGGTCTGGAGCACAAGTTTTATGAGAAGCAGCTGACGGAGCTGAGCGTGTTTAGCCTGGAGAAAAGGAGGCTCAGGGGTCACTATCACTCTCTACACCTCCCTGAAAGGAGGCTGTAGCCATGTGGGGGGCAGTCTCTTGTTCTGGGCAGCCAGCGACAGGACAAGAGGAAATAGTCCTTGGGAAGTTTAGGTTGGACATCAGGAAGAATTTCTTCCAGAAAGAGGGATTAGACATTGGAATGGGCTGCCCAGGGAAGTGGTGGAGTCACTGTCCCTGGAGGTATTTAAGGAAAGACTGGACGTGGCACTCAGTGCTGTGGTCTGGTTGACAAGGGGGTGTTTGGTCATGGATTGGACTCAATGATCTCAGAGGTCTTTTCCAACCTAACTGGTCCTATGAAGTGACAGATCCAGAATGAATCAAGTTCCCCTCCTTTCCTCTGTCCACCTTTCCCTTTCTCTCCCTACCCCACACGAGCTCTCCTGCAGCGACAGCACGTGCTGCTAGGAGCCACTGCCTCCTCACACTTCTGAGCCATCATCCAGGCTAACAGTGATAAACAAAACCACGCTGATAACAGGGCAAGCAGCACAGCATCAGACATAATCTAAATGAGCTCTTCATGAGATATGTATAATCTGTGTGTTTACAATACCTCACCTATGAGAAAAATAAAACATAGTCAGGGTCCCCCAACCCAGAGGAAGCCCTGAAGGCATGCCGTTGGCAGTATTACATGAAGGAAAAGAACCCCAGACTACTGTTCTTACCTCTGTCACTGATTCTGCCTACTCTAGGTTCTTTGTTTTGGACAAAAGAGGGAATTAATAAATTAGGAAAGATCACTCTTAGTTCTTTAATTAACTGGCAGTACATTCCTTGAACCAATGATGTTTTCTAAAAATCAAACATTTAAATTGTAGATAAATCACAAAAAATAGAGTAGTTATTTGCCTCATTTTTCTTCCTCCAGAAAATAAAAACAAAATCAGACAACTACTGGGTCAGTTTCAAGCCAATTGCTACAATTAATACAATTAATTTTCTTTCTTGAAATATACTAAAGCAGATTCTAATGTAAATGAAGCCTAAAATAGAAGGACAAATAAAAATGGGGAGGTTGTCTCATCTATCACATCCATACATTAAATCTAGAGGGGAAAAAACCCCACAACATAAAAAAGACCCCCTAAACAACAAAAGTCCCCACCACTCTTGCCTCTGTCCCATCTTGGATCCACGACTATGGACAAAATTGGTAACACAGGGGAAATAGCAAGTATGATGCATCCACTAGTCATTTTAGGGAAAACGATAAACAGATGTAAGAAAAAGCCACTGCAAATAAGGGAATTAAAAGTTTACTATGACCAGTTTTTAAAAATCCCATGACTGAGGATTCCTTAAAAAATTAGAACTAGACAAGGATTAAAAAGAATATGTTGAAGATTATTAAAGTATATTTGAACACCAAAATTATTACTCCTCAGAAGGAAGAGTATCTTCTATCTACATACAAAAATAGATACACACATATCCTTAATTTGTATTTAATTTACATTCATTCTGAACACCAGTGAGAACAGAATGAAGGATGTGTTGTCTGCAGACTGAATAAAAAAAAAACCCCAGCAATTTAATTTTGAAATACACAGCAAGGAAACAAAACAAACCCACATAGCAAATGAAACCAACAGGCAAGAATCTCTCAAGCACGGTGGATAATGCTCCATTTGTTCCATTCCATATCCAGAAAAAACACAGATCAAAGAATATTCCAGACTGCTGATTTTTATCTTCCTGGCAACTGGAATCATTTGAGCCATTTGGCAAAAGTAGATGATGAAAGTTTATAACACTTTCCTGAAACTGCCAAATGCCACAAGAAAAGCTTTGGGCATCTGCCACTAATCTGAAACACTCTGGTAGAAGCTGCTAACTCCATCAGTCCACTTAAGAGGATTTCTAAATGCTCAAAATGTTTATAACTGAAAGAGGAAAAATGGGCTGATTACTTCCAAGCCAAGCTCAATATTACAAGTCACAGTCAGCAAGAAGTTGGTCACTGCTCCATCTGTCTGAGAGAAGAACATGAGGAAGAAAACAGAATCCACAACAAAAATTCTGCCACAAAAAAAAAGACCGTGAGAAAAAGAGTCTGGGTTGAAGGGAACTGTGATGAAAATGCCACAGTACATCACTACACCTTCATATTATTTTATTAGTGATGCCAGCCTACAGCTACAGACATTAGAGACCAGTCACAGCTGAGGGAAAAGGGGAAAGCTAACTATCCTGATCATCTTTAAAGTTGCTCCGTGTTTAGGGAGCTGGAGCCAAGCACAATGAGACATAGCAAAGGAGAATGACCAGTCCTGTTACTGCGCCCTCAAAATTTCACCATGTTCTAACCCAAGTGGAATGGAGGAATTAGGCAAATTGCTAAGGCAGGTGTAGAAGCACCCATCTCTCCCAACACCCCAAGATGCCTGCTATGCAGCCGAAGTCCCATAGGCTAAACAAGGCTGTAGCATCTGCCAAGACCATCTCCTCCTTTCCAGGCAGAAACCAAAACAGCAGCAGAACAGGTAAGATTGTGAGGAAGCTGGAGAAAAGAGAGGGAGGAGTGAAAGGAGCAAGGAGGACTTTGTTGGTGATAAGAAAGAATTACTTGCAGTATGGGAATGTCTTCTCTCTACAAAGGAGCAAAAACAGAGGAGAGAAATACCACCAGACCGACCTTTGTACTTGTTTAAGAAAACAAACAAAACAAACAATTAGAGATGATTGAACTAACAGTGTTTTCAAATCCCATTTTGGATGGATGTGAGAGAAAGGCTCACGAGCTCAGACTTCTGCCCAGAGTAATGGTGTATTCAGGGAAGCAAAAGAGCCATCAGCCTAGTCCAGTCCTATAATCCAAATGTGAGAGTTTGTGTAGACATTAAACCTAAGTTGTAAGCACAGACCTGGTCCAGAATCATATTGCTGACTTCTTTTAAGTTGTATTGGACTGAGTATACAAAAAAAAGGAGTTTTTTATTCTGCATTTTAAACTGCTGAATTAGAACAGAGACTACACTGCTTTATCTTGCTAAACTCTCTATATTCCTTCAAGCTGTAAAACATGACGGGTGTGATTTTAAGGATGCTGGGAAATTGTGATGCAAGACTAGAAATTGCTGAAAAGAGATTAAAAGGGTGATGATACATCAGTAGCAAAGATTAGAAAAAGATTTTATTTGCCCAGGTTTTAAGTAGATGTGCTATTGCCCCTTCACAATTGTATTTCAAACTAAAGGTCTATATGGAAAGTAGAGAAATGTGAATCTGGAGAGACTTTAAAGAGAGAACTTGATGACATCAGGGGTATTTACACTGACAGCAGCATTATGGAATTCACAGTATTTCTACATTAAGGACATGGCTCAATAATTGCCAGTCCTGTGCACTTACATATTCTAATTGAAATTTTACATTCTGACATAAACTACGAATCCTAAATACAGACAGCGTGGTCTTTTCTTTGGAACTTGCTACTCAAATACATAAATTATGGCAATTTAATTGGACATGCTTTCATTTTATTAAAAATAGCTGTTTGAAGAGTTCGAGCCAGCCAGTTCAGTACTGTCAATGGCAAATGATAAAACATTTCAAATTACTTGTGTTACCTTTAAGGAATACAGTAATTTTCAAGAGCCAAACAGAACAAATAATCTAAGTGATTACTTAGCTTATCTACTAATATGCTGTATGTAGCTGTCTGATGATTTACTCTTTCATTATTCCATTAATGGAATCAGCTAATAAAACATGAATGCAAAGCTCAAATATTTTGGGCAGCCACCAAAGTCCCATGGTGGCTTTATTTCCCAAAATAAAGACTTGACTCCTCACACAACAGTGACAGCAGATACGACAAACTGGGAGAAAAGAATTTCTAATTGGTTTAACATGGCCAGCCCCAAACCCTCAGCATTTTCGCTCCTTCCTCCTGTCTTTCTTAAAGTTGTTTTGTGCAAGTAACTTGGGGAACATAAAAAGAACAGCAGAGGCAGGGCACGCTTGATATCACTCCACAAGATGAAGAGACCTGCTAGCTGGAGCAATGCACTTGTTTAAACACAGAGAGGTGGGGGAGAGAGGCCAGCAATGAAGGATGTGTACCAATTACTGTTTCCACACAGAATCCCATGGAGAGCAATAGTGCAAGAATCCCATTCATTTTGTTGGGATTCATTTATTTCTGAATGTTAAAAGTTACTGCAGCACATAACGTAGGCACAATAATAGCATCACTAGGGTACACTGGCCATTGTAGTTTGGATCATTGTGAAAGACATTTTTTATTACCAAAAAAACCCCAAAGCCTGAAAAGTGGTTGGAAGGACATCAGTATTTAAAGAGATGTGTTGTATAATGCCTGCCACTGAAACCTTTGAAACAGGAAAATGAAAAACTCCTCAAATTAAGGTATGAATGCTGTTACAAAGTTTCAACGTGGAATTAATGGACTAGGGGAGGAAAACATTCTGGCAAAGCACTGATACAGCAAAACACTGGGAAAATTCAAAGTGTACAAGCAGGCCTACTGAAATCAGAACGGGGAAGATTTGAAGGTAAAGACATGCCCATGCTTTAAATATTCTTCTGTTAATGTGTTAGGAGTCATCTGTTAATTGTCTTTACAAATAAATCTGAATAAAATTTCAGAGAACCCTTTCAAATTTCTTGTGAATTTAAATGCCTCCACTACCTTAAACTAGGACCTAGAGAATGGAATCTGGGAAAAAAACTTAAAGATTTGCTCTAATTTTTAGATTTACATTTGGTTATTTGTGTTATCCTTATTTCCTAAAACACATAACTAAAGATCTTTCTGGCAAGCAATGGCACAGAATTGGGCATGAAGTGGTCTTGACAAGGTCACCCACACCAGTATTTCTCACTCTCTTTAAATCTAGAGCTCCCATGAGCCTTTCTGAAAAAAAGCTGAGTGGCTGTTTTGAGCAGTGTCACCATAATTCATCTCTGGCCCGCTCCAAATCAGATCTAACTTTGAACAGCTGTAAATTTTTCCGCAATTTGCATCACTACAGCCTGCTGCTTCTTTTTCTCAGATGACATTTCTTGCCACTCCTTACAACATCCCATGGTCCACTGATTGAGATACACAGATTTAGTCCATCTTACTGCCTAATATGTGACCAGCCATATCTGACAGGCAGCTGTTTCTACATTTCGCCAGAGGCAGAGATGCCACAATCTCTCCAGCCAAACTATCATAGAGGTATAAATACCTCAGCTTGGGCAAGACTTGCCTAATGCTAACTTAAACCTTACAGCAATACAACCCTGTTACTTTTTGTCCTAATTACAATGATTTTTCTGTAATCTCCATTCTCCTGAAAACTGTGCTAAGGCACGTGGAAAACAAAGAGGTGATTGGTGACAGCCAACGTGGCTTCACCAGGGGCAAATCATGCCTGGCAAATTTGGTGGCTTTCCATACTGGGGCTTCAGCATTGCTGGACAGCGGCAGAGCAGACATGTCCACCTGGACTTGTGCCAAGCATTTGACACTGTCACGTGTGACACCCTTGTCTCTGAACTGGAGGGACACGGATACGATGGACGGACTTCAGCAGGTTTCCCACGAATCTGGATGTATACAAACTGACCCCAAGCAAGAAGAGGAGCAATAAACATTGGCAAGCAAAAATAAATGTTCATTTAGAACATCAATATTCAGTAAGAATAAATGCCAAATTCTAGAAGTCTATATATCTATCTACTGCTTCTTTCTTAGCCACAAGGCCTGTCAGAGAAGAAAATTAGATTGTTTTGACATAATTTGGTCTCAAAAAATCTGTGTTGGCTGTTACAATTGGCATATACAATTTGAGATGTCAAAAGATTTATATCATTGGAAAGGTAGGGCAAATAATTGAAGCTCTGATGGGCCTAACAAGACTGTTGTAATAAAGAAATCACTCAAAGGAACTTCGTTCAGCAGAGCAAGCCATCAAAACTGCAGCTAATACTCAGCCAACTTGCTAAAAGAGAATTACTTCTGCTCTAAATTTATGCACTCTGTATTGAGGAAAGCATGAACTAAATGTATGTAACACAATATAAATCTCAGAAGAAAAGAAATTCCCTTCCTTCTGACGTTGCTCTTCTTGTGTAGCAAATTTGGTGACTGGCAGTACATTTTAATCCAAATATGCACACATACAAAATTACAGATACATCTCGCTCCCCCAGCGACTTTATAACATGTTGCTAGGTAACAGTGCATACAAGTCAGGTTTCAAGACCTTTAGTAAGTCACCATAAAATAACTGCATAGGCCTTTTGCATGAATAATGTGCATTTGTATCCTTTCTCTGATGCCAGTAGATCAGACGCTGAAAACACGACCGTCTGCCAAACTGTGAACAGCTTCCCATCAACTGCTACGCGAAAAGCCACACACCAAATTGTTGCACGTTCTCTCAGCTTCCAGGTTTTCCCCCCTTCTCCTGCACTCTGCTCTCATTGCTGCTACATGCAGCCTTCATGAGCACCACCCTCCCCAGGCCAGCCCTGCTGACGTGCAGAGCCTCTTCGTGCGCAGCAACGCGAATTTAAGATGGGCATTGGAACAACAACATGTGTGGGACAGCTGCGTGACAGCGTAAGATGGATTTCATATCGAGTCCAAATATGAAACTCAAGTAAAGAAATGTACAAGCAAATCAAATCAGACTCATCCCGCCCGCTTTTTGTCAGTCAGAGTAATAATTTATATTGACAGATTATTTAATTTTTTTTCAGGGGGAAGTCCTGTGGCTTCTTCCAACCAACACAGCAAACCATTTGTGCCAGCCCAATTCACCTCCTGCTTGCCCTCAGCTGTTTTCTCTTTTGCTGGCTGGCTCCATGAAGCCTCAGTCTTGATTTCTTGTATTAACCCATTCTATTCCATTCCTCACAGAACTGTGATCCCAGAGGTATAAAGATCTGGGAAGATGAGGAGAGAAAGATTTTCCTAAACAAACAGCTGTGGTTTCACCAAGGCTGGGCATTAAGACAGAGCTAATTTCTAAGTTTACCTGACAACAAAATTTGCTCAAATATAACTTACTTTCCATTTAAAGAAGAAAGCTGACATTATTTTCTATTGAAAATGTTATCTTCTACCTCCGATGTCTAAAACTTCCCATAGGGATTGAGATCTCCTTGTGAAACAGAAGTTGCTTGAGTGACATTTTTCCTAACTTCTTTCTCTTCAAAAATTCAAGGCCAATTTTGAAAACAGTTGGTATAGAACACCTCCCCAGCACATCAGCTGTTCTGAAGTATTCAGTCAAATCAATAAAAGAGCACATAAAATATAATAGATCCACCCTAAACACATCCTACACTTCAGTCTCACATATGAATACCATTCTTACAGCAATAATCTGACAGTGAGAAAACACTAAACACATACTTGGCACTAGATATGGATTTCAACTAAAATAATAATTAAAAAAAAAAGCTGTGCATGAATCTCTAGGACTACTCTTCTTTCAAAAGTGTTAACAACAAAACCCAAATGCAGTAACATTCACACTTCACATGTATTTAGTACATAGACCCCATATACTACTTGGAAAGGAAGGTGGCCAACACTTTATTGGTCTTTTTTAACAGGTGGGTAAAGGCAGAGAACTTAAGAACTGAACTTTTGAACATGCTGGGCACTTTGGTGACCCTCAGTGATTTCGAACTAGAACTACAGGTATTCAGCATGCCTGGAAAACACATCAGAGATTTGCCAAGGTAAATGCTAATGAACGCGAAAGCCTGGATAAATAATTCTCACTCCTAATCCCAGCAATTAAACAGCAAAACCCCTCCCTCCTCTCACTGTTTCCCCTCTGCCCTCCATCATACACCTCTGCTACCAAAAGAAACAAGAAAGTATAAGTTAAGAAGCTACAATGTTTTTCTCCTTGCAATTCCATGACTTAGCAAACCCAAGACAAGGTGTCTCATAGCCCATGAAGGAGCAGTTGATGCTGCTGCTCAATTACCTGACAGCTTCATAAGAAAATCGGATGCCATCTTGACAGAGATGTCTTGGCTGAATAGTGCTGATGCTGTATTGGCCACAAAGTCAGAGGAGTCTTTCAGCTTTGTGTTGTTGGGGGCTCTGTCAACAGTGCTAAGAGCAAAAGGTGCAGCTGAGGCGCCACTGTCATCTTTGGGCTCTTCTTTCACCAGCAAAGGTGGAACCCCCCCACCAGGCTGCCCAGCCACGTCGGGCGTTTTGGATACAGATGCTGATCCCGTGAGGTCAGGCCCTGCTCCTTCCCTCTGTGGTCCTGGGCAGGAGTCACTGTTTAGCTGTGGTGACCCCTTCACCTCAGTTTCTGGCATTTCCTCCTTCACTTTAGACTCTGTCCTGAGGAAATGTTGATGGCAACGCATGTGGAGTTTCAGGCTGAAGTGGCGGGAGGAGGTAAAAGGGCATAGCTGGCATTGGAAGGTCTCACCCCTGTCTTGGTGCTGATGAACCTGGTTCAAGAGGTGAAAGATAAAAGCATGTATTAAGCCAAGCAGATTAGTAGCATTGTAGAAATCTCAACTCTGTATTTCTCACACCATTAAAAAAAAAAAAGAAAATATTAACTAATGAGTGAACTCTTCATTCTGAGCATTTGGAAAGTGGTCAGACACCAAGAACAGTAGGATTCTTTCGCACAAGTTGAAGAACATAAACATCAGACTCAAGTGAAAACAAAAAAAAAAAAATCAGGAACATCTGTTTCTGCAGCTTGAAAATGATGAAGTCTGCTTTGGATCAAACAGTCCTTACAACCAGATCCTGATGACCTGTCAGTGCATAAAGACTTCCAAGTTATAACTAATAGCTTTCTTGATTAAAAAACAAACATCACTTTGTGCAACCTAACTAATAAAAATTGTTCAGAGCAACCCAGCAAAAAAAAAAACAAACCCAACCAGCACAGCAATGTCCATCACTGATTTATGTATCATTAGAGTAAAAACATAGCACCTGGCAATATCAAGGAGCTATTGAAACAGTTTGCTGCAAATTAATTCTACCAGAAAATAAACAGCTCTTCTATGATAAAATAGAAGCATGAGAGATGGTGTCTGCCATTTATTCTAGTTTATCAGTCAATTAAGGATCACAGTTAATCTTACTGTCCTCATATTTTGACTGCAGGCTCTTTGTCATAGAGCCTGCATGCTCCAGTATGAATACAATGCCTGGTAGCCTCAGGCTCAATCCTGATTACCTTTAAAAGGGAACTCCATCCATCCATATGTAATGGTTCACGTATTATATGAACAGACACACTCATTAAACTAGATAAGCTACATACATATAATTATAGGATTTCTTGCTTCATACAGTACTCGTTAAAGGGAAGGAACAACTGAGCCCAGCACAACAGCAGCAGGGCTGTTGAAAAATCTTTTTGCTATGGCTTCACAAATAAATTTTAAATCCTGACAGCAGCACTCCAGGCTACTCCCTGCAAAAAGGCTGGCAAATACATACATTTGTTCCTTACTAATGGATGAACATGTGATCAGGGCACACTGGCACCAGCTGAGCTCCACACATTTGCTTTCACTTGTGACTCAAGTTGGTTGGAAACATTTCAGTGAGACAGATTTTTGCTGGAAAATGGCAATTTGTTGAATGCAAAATATTTCACCTGAAACATGGAGAGGTTTGATGAACTCTTGGCAAACAAGGTGTGATTCTCCTACCCTACTGAGTGGCACTCTTCCTTGCCCATGCTCCCTGGGCTTGGCTCAGAAGCAGCCAGCTGTACCAGGAATCCAAGGCTTGATGCTACAGCCTGGGAGTCCAAAAGCCCTGAGGGCTGCAGATCTATATGAGGGAACTTGGAAAACCTAGCTTTAGCTAAGGCTTTCAGCACTTTCCAGTCTCCTGCAGAGCTGAGATCTAGATCCCGAGGGTCCTGGCACAGACACTGCAGAGCTCCGGGGTAACAGAGGCATTTCCCAAACAGGGCTCTGTCAGAATTCAGGCTGGAATTTCCCATGGCTGTAGACTTGGCCTGATTCATTTCCTATATAGTAAGAGGAAGTCAGTCACAAGCTCAGATTCAGGACTTCCAGCTCTACACAAGCCCTCAACTCAGGTCTGTTAAAACGTGAAGCTGGGAGACATTCCTCTTTTTGTACTTTTTGCATTCAGTGAAGACACATTTCACCAGTGTTGTGTAACTTTTCATTCAGTGGTTCTTTGGGGGCTCTGGAGGTGCTAGACAGATAGCAAGAGAGAATTTCTCTTGGCCAGAATGACATTCTCAATACTGTATAAGCATGACATTTAAAAACAAAGCAATTCTGGAATCTTATAATTGCACCTGACAACGACAAAAAAAAAAAAAGAAAGTAGCTAATGCTAACCTAACACAGATTTAAAGCAACCTTGCAGAAGAATAGCAGCACAACAAATTCTAAATATTAGCAGTTTACAACGAAAATGCCAACCAGATTGCCTGTCTGCACTACTGGAAGCAGGATGGTCTGTGAGCACAGCAGTGTGTAAGCACTCTTCACAGAGAACACCGAGATGTACTCAGGGCAGCAAGCACCCTCACCATGGCAACTTTATCTCTTACACCCACAGATTCTGTGTGCCAGGGTTTCTCTCCAGGATCCCCTTCAATCAACATTTCCCTGCCTATGTATTTAACCATGTCTTCCAGAGGCCCCTATCACAGCCATCAATACGATGCCTTCAGAATGCTGTCACTGCTGCAGGCGGGTGACAAAGCCTGTGTGGGAGCCCACCTTCTCTCTCCGGGAGTACAGCATGCCACCCCTGCGATATCTTTTGAGAATGGATGAAAATAGGACCCACTGATTCATTTGATTTGGATTTTTTCTCCTGTCCAAAGACAGTAACTCCATCACCAATGGATTTCTCATAAAATAAAGAACATTTATAACTTGCAGCCAAGGAATGACAGAGTTCAAACCCAAATATTCCGAGTATTGAAAGGAAAAATTTGAGATCTAGAAAAAGAAAAAAATGAAAAAAAACATTAAGCCAAATATTTAGCCCCCAATGTCCAGCGTCCATTCCCACCAGAAGATTTTAACTTTTATTTTATTTTCAAAAATAAACTATATTAATTTAAAAATTTGAACACTAGAGCTAAGCTAAAATCCCTCTAAAGGAAAAACTGTCCCTTATTTTCCCGTTCAACAGCAGCTAAAAGAGCCAAGAATCGCCATTCTTTGCCATCTGTGGGGGAAAAGTCAAGGCAGCAACTACTTGCTGCAGAATAAAAAACAAGAAACCCCGTAGAGCTACAAAGAAAGCCACAGGGAAGATTTAGGCCACGCAATGTTACACTCCAAAAAGCTGCCTGCTCCCTCCGTGAGGCCAAGAATGGCTCTTACACTGTGCTAATGCTACCCAAACCATCACATCTCTTCTTTAGACTCAAACAGGCTCTTCCTGCAAGAACCACAGGCAGGAGGAGACAAGAGTGCAGCTGGCAGGTTTTCCCCAAAGTGCCAGTGTGAGCCCAGCTGCTGCCAGATTTGGATGTCTCTGAATTACACTGCAACAAACCACAGTGCACAACCTGCTCATACACAATGCTTCTTTCAAAATCCCATCAAACTACTGTTTGACTTATGCCAGAACCACTTAAGGGCTTCTGGCTTCGGAGTTTATTTCCTTTAACTACGGATGTTCTCCTTGACTGGGCAAAGTACTTGTATCATCTTTATTTTAACCCTGCAGCCTGCCCAGCCTCAAATGATATTTTGTGGTTCTGCAGTTTTTTCAGTGTGTGCTTGCTATGACACATGCAGCAATTTTCAACAGAATTACAGTGTCCTTACAAAGTTCAGGCTTTGTTTGAGGGCTTGGGTACAAGTTATCTACTGGTCAAATTTTTAAATTTTTGTTTCTCTCAGTTTCTCTTGCTGCCTCCTCATTCTCACACTACAAGAAAGAAAAAAAGAGGCCATTCAGTTTATCTGCTCTATCAAGCATTATTCTGATCACACCTCTCTCACCCTCCTGGCAGTCCCATTGTTTTCAGCCTCTGTCTTCAAAGGGAGTCCTTTCTTGCCATCCCACTAATAATTTCCACTGCCAGCTTTTAAACCCCCTTCTATTTCTCATATGTCTTTTTTGATGCAGTGACCAGAAGTGGCAGCATACCATATGCTAATGGTAACACTGTTACATTTTCAGTGTTATTTCTGTTTTATTCTCCAGACAGTCAAATATCTAATGTGCTTTTTAACCACTGCTGTGCATGCCAAGAAAACCTTTTCATTGAACTGTCTACAACAATATCCAGATATTTTTCCTGAGCAGTTACAGTTCATTATATCCGACAGCCAGGTGCATTATTAGACTCTGGTTTCCAAGGTACAGTACCTTCTATTTGTCAGCAATAACTTCATTTGCCCCCTTGTTTATCAGCCAGCTAGCCTCCTTTTGTTCCCTTTCAAGCTTTGCCTTTTTAAATCTCGATTCATGCACATAAGGTTGTACCATCTATAATTCTCTAACCCACAGTCATCACTCCATGTAGAGCACACTTGCTAAAATATGCACAATTCCACTTTTAGTAATGGAACGCTCCTCTGTTAGCCTTTTGTCATGCTTAAAATTGCTAATTCCTTCCTACCCTTTGTTTTACTGTCTCTTGGTGAATTTCTAATTTGCCATAGTACATTACACTGCTTAATTTATTTGGCAGCTTCTCTGTGAGAAGCTTTGCCAAAGGCTTTTTTTATAGACCAAATAAATCTCAACTGATTCTTAAGTCCATGATTTTCCTGACATGCTCAAAACATCTTAGTAGAGGAACACACGATTTTCTTTTACAGAAACCACATGTTCCTATCATATCACATCATTTGTATCATTGTGCTGGTTTTTCTGTTACAATTTTTTCTTCTTTTGTGGACATTGTAACTTTCCTGGTATCATAAGCCACTTCTTAAGTCATCTTTTCATACTTAAAAGCAACACCCCTGCTGATATACCAGCCATACAGATGTGCCACAGTTACAAACAGATGTGGATCCCACCCAAGAGGGTAAAACAGGAGTAGAGGTGAGGAAAAGGGTGACACAGGCACATCCTGCAATTTTGTAGCACTGCTAAAGTTGATATTTTCCCTTCTCCTTCCCTAAAGCTGGATAATGCTTTGCACAAACTCTCCCTTCTGATTATGAGACACAGGCATTCACATTTCTTTTGTGGGATTTAACAAGGGGTTTTTGCTATTATTTTAAAAATTGAGTACACTTTCCATTTTATATCTACCATGTGCCCTCTCTTCATTTCATGCTCTTTTCCAACAAACTCCCTCATTTTTAAAATATTGCATTTTCAAAAGTTGAGTGCTATGCTGCTAGTTTTGATACGATCCTTCCCCTTAGGACATATGTTATTCATATAGTATTTTCTTTTTAAAACTATTTTCTTGCTTTGCTCGAAAACAAAGGGGGGGGAAAAGGCCTCTCTGCAGGGCTGGACTAGACTAGGTGTTAAAAACCCTTGTTTTTGAAAAGATTTAAGGTAGCAATACATATCCTGTCTTATCCTTGTCTCATATGCAAGAAAGGAAATTAAAAAGGAAATACTTGAACTCACTTATGGTACCTGTCTGAGACTCTGGGCACTGATCTCACATGTTGAAAAACTCTGCAAGTTTGCATTACCTCCCCTCAGCTGATGGGGAGGTCACAGAATCACAGGTGCCTCCCAGAGCTCCGAAAGTTTAACTTAAAAATAAACAAAACCCCCTCCCATAAAACACAGTCAACCTCCCTCTCCCAAGAAGGTGAAAATGCTTTAAAAAGAACCAGTCCTGTACTTCACCAAAGTGGACTAGGAAAGCTTATTCAGTTGTCTGACTCTAGCTGAGGAAGAAAGAGGGAAAATCAAACCACCAGTGGGCACTGAGGACCTGGCTACATGCCTCAGGACCTTTCCTGGTTCCCACTATCATGTAATTAATAGGCTCCCTAATTGCAAGGCTGATTATAACCCTCTTTGTATTAGACAGGAACATTCATCTGGATCTCACTGAGATGGTTGCTCTCCATAAGCAGGAAAATTCTGTGGTTCAGCATCACATGACCTGCCTACCACTGCATTAAACTTTCCTGTTAAGCTTCTTCTTCTCTTCCCTCATTTTCTATCATACCATCATGTTTCAGCACGTGTTCACAATGCCAAACTTCTTTTCCACTGCTTGAACAGCTAGCTCACTCATTTCTGCCTTGTGCCTATACAGCAGCACAAGGAACATTTATAGATACTGGTTTTGGCCATATGCTCCTCTTCCTCACTCCCCCTTCCAAGTGTTCAGACTAATATCCTGTTGCTTTCTTGGAACGTATCTGTATGATCTCACAGCCTATCTGTCCACCAATTGCTGAGGAAGATACATGCATGATCCAAAGGCACCAATTGGCCAAAGTCTGACTGATGCTTGTGGTATTGCTCTGAGGAAAACACAATCCCTACCAGGAAAAACAGAAAAGCCTGACTACATCTTGCTGAATTACACCACAACTTTCCACTGCTTTCTGCAGAAGGAGTACATAAGATACTCCCTCAAGAAGAAAACATATTCCAACTGAATATATGTTTTGATGAAGAGAGAGAAGGACTCATGCATAATACTTGCTGCCTGCTTGGACAAGACACCTCTCTCAATTACTCATTCATTTTGTCCAGCTTCATTTTCAGTTCAGTACTCTCAGCATCCCTGGAAACCATGCTACGATACCAGAATCAGCTGCTGGGATGCTCTCTCCGGATTCCTGAGAATAAGAGCCTGAAACTTGTGTTTATGCATGCACTACAACTTGCCTCTAAAAAAGACTAATAAAATTCTGTACTGTGTCTATTTTAGGATTTTTCTAAGGTGCCTATCACTGTGGAATCTAAACACAATATAACAATTATAGTCAACACTCTGTGCCTTAAAAGGCAGGCTACCCAGCCCGCCCTTGTTTGTTGTGTGTCTGTGTGGAAACTTTCCTTCTGTTTCCCTTCTTGCGCCTTTCACTTCCTCGCCTCCAGTTGTGAGTTAGCCCTGGCAAAGTGCCCTTAGTGGAAGAAAGCTTCATCCATGTGGTGGGTAGCGCATGTAGATCTGAATATGGGTCAGGGCTGGAATCATTCCAGCTCTCTATTAAGATTTTTCTCCATAGCAGGGGACGAGACACCAAAAATGTTGACAGTGTTGTGTTCTGGGTCAGTCACTTAGACATGTTATAATTATCGTAAAATTACACAGTATATATATATTACATAGTTATTGGCCATTAGCCTAAAGACACACACAGTAAGGAAGGCCCACATGGACACACACAGACCACTCAGGAAAATTAAATCTCCAAATAACCAGTTTCAATGGAGAAAGCCTACAAGAACCTAGGAAAAAAAATAAGGTTCAAGCTCATGGCTATGAAGCAAAGACAAAACAATCAGATTTTGAGGACTGCAGCTGGACAAAACACCTCAACACATTTTGCCTGTTATCAATAGAGAGAAAAACCTGAAAACCAAAGAGCAGCATAAAGGAAAAAAGCTTGGTTTGTTACAGCATCCTGGAATAAAAGTTGGCTTGTAATGAATGACAAACACCAGCCCAGTACCTCAGTTCTGAGTGGCCTTTTTGGTTTTGAAAAAATGTGTCTTCACCTGTAGCCACAGCTGACACATGGAGACAAAGGGGTGGAGAGGCAGAAGCAGCTCTATCTTCATGGGCTGCCTGCCAGGAAGGAGATAAGGCCAGCTAGCTCCCAAAGGACACTTAGACAATAAGAAAACTCAAACACCCAACTGGCATAACCAAAACACTGCATCCCAAGTAGCTCCCAGCTGTGCTGTATCATTTCCGGTGTGCATTCAGTCCATTTTGAATGCTGTTGGCTTATACATGTGCCAGTTACTATAATATCATACACATATAGAATTAAAGGCAGCACTGTTTTATAACGAGAAAAGAAATCCGGTATTTTTTTTATTTTTAATCTTGTTATCAATTTATATTTCCACAAAAAGGAACTCAAATTATGTCTAACACTTTTGGACACAAGACTAACATGCCCCTTCCTCATTCACCTGTTTCAGTTTTGATGTGATAGAAAATATTTTTGTTAATGGTCCAGCCAATTGAGGAAAGTCTATGAAACTGATTGAAACTAAAATAAAACATCTTTCAGACTGTTGTGCTTGTGATTCTTTACATCTATCTGTAAGACCAAAAAACAAATGCAAATCACCTGGTCTTGTAAGACAATTGCTTTCACCTCAAATAGGGACAGTTTTACCGGCAAAGACGCCCAAGTCCATCATGACCTGCATGACTGGACTGCAATGATTGAAGACACTTCAGAGCTGGCCTCCACAGTAAGGCTGAAGGAGGCTCTAATCTCTCACACTGAGTCAAGCAGGCCTGACTCTGACCTCAGTGATTTCTAACTGAGCATCACCTGGTCATAATCACCATATTACCAAACAATTAACACTACATGCTACATGACTGTACAAGGAGGTATGTTTTAAACAGATGCAGGCTCAGTTAATGAAAGCATTAATGCTGGGAGGGGAGCAGAAAAGAGCACAAGGCCCTCAGACACCCACCACTTTGAGGACACACAGAGACAGAGAAAAAGTCCCTGATTTTCTCCAACATCCTACTTGTGCCCACCTGCAGAAATCACCATGCCAAAAAGGAAGGGACAGACCCTCAACGTTCAAATAACAATTTTTGCCAGTAAGGCAAAAAATGCAGAGAACAATTATCTCTGCAGGGAACAATAGGGATGTCCTTTACAAAGCAGGGCACAACAACAGGTCTTTGTCAGGGAGTAGTAAGCTTCTAGGTAATGCATGCTTCTGTGCAGGCTGTCAACAGCTGAAAACAAACAAACAAAAACCGCCACACTTTCTTTCCATGCTGTGTTCCCATGCAATCTATTCATCCTCTGGTTAGGATGGCCATCTGTGCCCTCTAGTCAACATGGAACACCAAGTCCTAAAAGAGAGAGATAAACACTGAGCTTACTTGATAAGGATTAGCATGATACACTGAGGATGCCTGGGAAGAGTGCATTGATCTACAGTGGAAGCGTTAAGGAATGAGCCTTCAGACTTTAGGGAGATTATTTCAGACAGCAACAACTTAAACCATAGAGAGATCTGATGTTGTGACCAGAGGAATCTGAATAATTTACACAGAAGGGAACAGTTTCTTGAGTGTAAGCAAGGCCAGACTCTTGTCCAGTAAGCTCAGATTCTGCAACAGCATATATGAAACCTGAACAGGCATTTCTGTCCCCCCTCACACCAGTCTGATACACTGTTACACACATTCATCTAAAACAGACAAAATGGGAACTATAATAAAACATTTCACTATTATTATAAAACTCAACTGCATTAACAAGGGAAATTTCTCACTTCAGCTTCTTCATCAAAGGGCTAAGAGGACAGGTACCATTTTTACTTCATCAAGAATATTCTACAGCTTGCAAGAAATGGCACTTTGTGTCGCAACCACGTAGTACTGCAGCTAAGCAGACACTGAGTTTCTTCACATTTTTATATTTTTCTGTATCAACATAGATGTTGCTTCTTTCAGAAGGTCATCTTCAGCTTGAGCCAAAACTTAGGCTGAGTTAAAAACACGCTTTAAAATTAATGGAGACACTTGAAAACAAAACATTACAGTATAATCCGTCATTCATTTTGGTTTGGATGATTCACTGCTGAAGCACCCACAATTAAAAGCTACAGCGGGAAAAAAGTTAAAACTGCAGGCCTGTCTTTTGAAAGCAATGGAGAGATCCCTGCTAGAGCTGGCCGAGTTGGTTTGACTACGTAGTGTGAGACACTGTCAGGCAGGGTTATTAGCTGGCAGCCTGGAGAGCAGCACTGATAGGACTGCGTGATGTCACATCCCAATCAACATCCCTGCTTCTGGTGGTTCCAGGTCTGGAACCGAATCAGTCACAGACAGCTTGTGCTGCACCAAACTGACATAACCCAAGGCAGTTTCCACATTGCATAAAATGGAAAGGCAAGCAATGGAATAAAAGTTATTTCTTTCTCTTTTTATGGCCTCTTTATTTAAGTATGGGCATCATTCCTAGTACAACGAGGGAAATTTGGTTCTTGCAAATGAAAATGAAATAGCTTTGTTATCCTATCAGTTTTTGACTGACTATTTGAGTATTTTGACTGTCAGTAAAGATTTCCCTTACCTTCATGTGTGATTTGAGATTGTCCTTGCGTGCACAGCGGAAAGGACAGAGTGGGCACTGATGGCTCTTCAAACCTGTGTGAATCACCATGTGCCGTTTCCAGTAACTCTTCCTCTTGATAACCAAACCACAGATGGGACACTGGAAAGGTTTTCCCCCTTCTTCTTCTGAGGCTTAGCAGAAGAGGGAAGAAAAAGAGAGGATCCTTTACAGCCACTTGTCAAATACTTTCCCCTTGTAAACATACTCAAGATATCATTTCTCAATGCTAGAGTTTCATCTGTAAAGAGACACATCAGTTAAACAACAACAGGCACCAGAAGTTCAGTTCCTCCCCCCCGCATATACCTTTTCCCCCAGATGTAGTTATTATCCCTCTGAGAAACATCACCATAATTTATAAAGGTTAATGCCCCAAACTTCCTTTCACTCATCAGTAGAGGATGCTACTCTCTCTCACCTGGTCCTAATGTTCCTTATAATTTAACTGCACTGAGATGAATGCCTCTCATAATCATCACTTTTCAGCTTCATTTCCTATCATAGGCTGGTTGTAGCAGAGTATGGAAAATATGCTTAACTGTTAAAAAATGATCCATTTCCACATCTGATGGTCAGCCAGCAGGGAAGCAGGATATAAAGCACAGAAGAATCCACAACTTAACTGAAAAGCATTCTGGTATTGCATACCAGATATATTTAACACCAGAAGCTAAAGACTTCAGAAGTCCTGCTGCTGAAATTGTTTAGTTATGGCTCAAGCAGATATGCTGCAGCATCAGCCATCAAAGGTCTTCAGGTCACAGGTTTTCTTCTGCTCCTCTAATTGCCAGGGCTTTAAATCTACTGCCTTCCTGAACGTCTGCACTCTGCTTTACTGCCCAATTCACCTAAAAAAGGGATTTGGCAGCATTGATCAGGAAAATATGGTTAGACTTCCAAGTGCAGAACCATCACAAGGTTGAAGGAAAGAGAAATTCCTTGCTGCTGACTTTGCACAACTAACCATCCATCCATCCAACCTCTCACAACAATTTCCTCTCATTATTATAAAGAAAGGCCTACTATTACAGTGGAACTGGATGTCCTTTTCCTCACTGTAAAAGACAAGACTGTTTTCAAATATCCATGTCTCAGCAATGTACATCTTGCTATTCAAAAATTCTCTCAGACTATTTAACCTCATTACCATCACTGATAAGGATATAGCAAACGTCAAATTCCCTTGATGAGGAATTAGGTGACAAAAACCTCCAGAAAGATTTGTCATGTTCTAAAATACAATTCTTGCTATTAAGTAGGAAACAAAACCACTGTAATTCAACTGATCAGGCAGCCATTATGTAAGTACAGAAAGGGACACAATGTCAGAGCATGTACTATCGTAAGCTCAGAAATTCTCCTTGTAAAATATTCTATCACACTTAAAATATCAAATCTCTGCATCTCTAAAGAGGAAGTCAAAACCAATGTCATAACTGCTTATGTTTGTTTTTAAACATCTTCACTTTTTTCTTCACAAAAGGCAGGAAAAAGACAAATCACAGAAAAAAATACACGGGTAGTTTTTTTACCTATCACTTCTTTTCTTTCTATCACATCTTTTCTTCAGCCTCTGGTTATCATTCAGAAGAGAAATGTGTAACAAGTTACCTGGTTTTGACCCCAAGAAGAATCAATAGTGATTTAGCACATTATAAAGTAAGCAAACAAGTGGGATGAATGGATGTGACTTCACCAATAACAGTGACAATTTGTGTTACTCAGGAATTATGCCAGTGTGCTCCAAAGCTGAGCCAACTTAGCGCTATACTATACTGTATGAAACTCAGAATAAAAAGAAAACCATGGGTTTCAGCTTTCCTTCATTTATATTGACCTCTGGTTTATATCACAACATTACTCCAGTGAGGAGAGAGTCAGCCAGTGCTTCCCAAAAAAATTTTGGGAACAAAATTGCAAGCATCACAGGCGTTAAGTTACACCAAATAAGTATTCAGTCAGTAAAAGAAAGGTCTGTCACCTACACTCTTTCAAAACTATCAGAACTTAACAGATATTCCAGGCTTCCTTTTAATCTTCACCCCAAATATGTGAGCAGTTCATAAAACTGGCAAAATTAACAGATTGATGGAAAAGTTGGTCTTCTCTGTACCACTTTACTATGAAAAAAATGCAAGGAATGATTAGGTTGACCAAACCTGACATGCAATTTCAGAGGCAACTACACACTGATAAGCCATGGCTCCAGCTTCTTGCCTGAAATAATAATTCTGAGCAAATAGCTCAACTTGGTGGACAAAAGAGCAGCAGGCATACTCCTGTTATTAACTCACTCCTCTTTAAATAGCCTCCATCTTTGCTGCTCTTTACTTACATCTAATTAATCTCACTGAGTATTGATCTCATAACCAAAGCTACATGTTGCTGGTGGGGAAGTGAATCAGATTTGTAACAGCAAAGCAAACTCATCAGTGCATTAAAAGTTCAAAGTATGAGAGGGGGAAAAAAGACCTCTCAAGCTATACCTACTGGGAAAAGATACTTCCCTCCGGGAACAAGATTAAAAAAGTCTCAAGGAACAATCAGAGAGACACAAAAAAATAAAGCATTATACATTTTTTTCTTTTTTTTTTGCTTTTAGTGCCATAAGGTTCTATGCACAAAAGGAATTAGGTACGTGCGACATTTGTTTTTATGGCAAATACACACATTCAGCTGCTTTACTCAAGTTTCACAGAAGTGAAGTCTTCAATCAAATGTCACTAAATGTGACCTCTTTCCACAAGCTGTATTTCTCTATGGCTGAAGGCATGAAGGTGTCTGGCTTTCCATAATCAACACACAGATATGCTAACCAACACTTTGCTTTTTAATTTCAGTCAGTTCACTATCCAGAGAGGAAAAACTTCATAGCATATCAGAAAATGTTATGAGCATTACACTTTAAAGTTTGCTTAGATGCCAACTGGTGTTGGCCCAGTGTGCATGAAGCGGAAGGAAACACCCTTCCAATTGGGATACTGGTCCCACGTAGAATAAAAAATGAAGAGTTGTTCCTTAGCTGCCAAGGACCTGAGGCAGCCAGCTCCCATTGTTACCTTTTAGCAGCACAGTGTGCTTGGGCCTTCAGCAAAGAGAATACTTGCTAGGAATTTGCTGCATTGGAGCTAATTTACGAAGTGTCAGTACTACCAGCACACTGGTACAGAGCACCCCTCTAGTACAAGCTGTACAGACAAATCCCCCAGTTTCTTGGTCAAACACAGAACCTGGGTTTTACTACAACCACGTACTTTTCCCCAGTGGTGTGAACAGCTTTTTCCCCAGCAGGAAATAAACCAAGAACTTCAACTAAATTTTAACCCTACTTCCTTTCTATGCATTCCTGCCTTTCTTTCATGAAAGCCAGTCCTCATGGGGAGAGTTACATTAAATTAATGCCCACATTCACACTGGTGTAGCCAGTGCGGTACTCTTATTTGCACATGGAAGGACCTCTTCTTGGTTTAGCTTATGTTAGCCCAAGAAGGACTTCATCTAAACTAATGAAAACTTTAGGCCTGGCCCATGCCAAGAATAGTTTGCCACTTTAATTGCCTTGGCAAAACACAGCAGTTAAGCATTTATAGAACACACGTATAACACAGAGCAAAAACTGGTACTGGCAGCAACTCATTGCATCCCTCTCCCTCCTCTTCCAAAGGAGGAATGGGCATTGCTGTCCATCCAATAGCTTCTACCCTATGAGTTTTGACCAGACCTCAGGATACCCCTAAACAAAGAGGTTAGGCCAGAAAAACAGCATTGCAATTACACAGCATCCATGTCAGGCTTCACACCTGTACACTGGCTTGCTACACCTGTGCAGCCAGTCTAGTATTCCTGATAAAACTCAGCCTGATAAAGCTGGAATATACTAAAGCACTTTGTGCATCTCGTGAAGATACCTGCCATGCTTCCTTTTCCTTTGCAGCAGGACACTGATGGCACCTGAAGCCATATGTTCCACCAGAAATATGAATCCATGATGTGAACTTTTTATAGAAAGAGATGAAAGAAATTATTTTTCCTTATTTTGAAGATGGATCATTTAAATTCCCCTGCATGGCTTGCTAGTTCTTTAAAGCTTTTGTTACCCAGACAGTTTCTTGTTCTTCCCTGTAACCCTGATTCCTTGATTGTCAACAGCTGGAACTGATGGAGGAAAGTCAGACGTGTAAAATGGTTCGTGCTGAGCAAATTAGAGAAATGCAGTTTAGTTGGGTTTTTTTTGTCAACAACAAAGGATTGTAAAAAAATTTTAATGAAAAGTGGCAACATAATAATATACTCTGGTAAATTAGGACAGGGTAGTAAGCGATTATACAAAAGTCCATTTGTGACAGAGACAGCAGGAGGGAGAATTCTCCCTTGTCCAGTATTTCAAAAGCACTAGTTTTTTACATGCTCACTGATACTGTGAACTCCGTAACAGGGATTCTTTGATCTTCTCCATTAAATATTTTTGTGGACACATTCTAAACTTGGTAAGAGAGGAAAATACTATTGTATGGAATAAAAGGAAGAAAAAACACATACTGAACTGTACACTCATACCTTTAAAATAGGGAAACATTTGTGACAGCTTGGTCTCCAAGTAGTACTTCAAAAAGCTTCTCTATTGTTCACCTAAAGTATCTATCTATTTCTTATTTTCATAAGACATGGGATCAAACCAAATCCAGACCCACTGAAGAGATGTTATATAAGCCTGTAGCAAAACAAATACATTCTACTTAGTGGTTCAAATTGTATTCATACCTGTACTAGTGGGTTTGGATGCTCTTCCTTTAGGGACTGGTAGTAACAGTAATTCCAAAGACTGTGGTGGAGTTGCTTTCTCTTGTTTCATCTCCGAAAGCTGCAGGGGATCCTCAGGAACCAGTGATTTCTTCTTCTCAGCCAGGAGGGTGCCTGCAGCCCTTGCAGCAACCTCCTTGAGAAGGGCAGCTGAGGAGGTCATGGAAGCCAGGGAAAGGAAAGAGCTGGCTGGAGGCGGGTGCTCCTGCCCAGGAGTCATGCTTCTTTCACTCACTTTCTTAGATAAAGCTGCTAACGTGGAGCTGGCTGACTGAGAGCTAAAAGGCGAGGAAAAGGATTCGAATCTTATCGTGTCCTCAGTCCTGGAAAAAGATTTGTCCTGCAGAACGGCATTGGCTGCAGCTTTCAGCTTCAGGATAGCTGAATCAGGGGACAAACCACAGGTGGTGGTTGAGTTTGGCAACCACTTACCTTGATTCCATATAAAGTGACTGCCTGCATTGTATTGGTCACTTTGTTCCTGTTTCTCAGCAAGCTTTCTGGCAAGCACACTTAGCTGCTGGGCATGGTGAGCAGGTGGAGAGAAGGAGATGTTTGAGCCAAGATTTACAGGGGACTCGACTCTGCCATTGACTGTAACGGCAGCATCCAGCTTGAGGGAGCCAGCCTCCAGGAGCCGCCTCAGGTTACTGCTCAGTGGCTTGTTTGGACCAGGAGGTTCCTCTTCACCCAGAGAGGACACATCTGGAGAAAGGTGCTCCTTGCTCTGCAGCGTGTCTCTCAGTGCCTCATTTTCAATGGATCCCAGGTCCGCTGTGTTGCTGCTCGGCGTTGCACTTCCCAAAGAGGTATCGGGGGAGGTGGACTGCTCTTGGATTCTGTCCTCAAGAGACAGCTTAAAGTTCTCCTGGACTTCTCCATATGATGCTTCCGAAGGAGTTTCTGAAGAATTCCCAAACCAGCGTTCTTCTTCACTGAGCTCACCTTCCACTTCTTCCTGTCTGGTACCATCTGTGTGGAACCATGAACAACAGCATTATTCCCAAATCTGCGTAAAGCAGTTTCTTAGCATGAAGCATGATTGACCTCAGCATGACCCTCCCAAATAGTCCCCTAACACACTCCCCTAAAGTGCACGGGCTTGCAATCAGCCTGGATTCAGCGACTAGAGAAAAGAGCTTTTCAAAATGAATAAATCTTTCTTAGAAGACAAAACGATGACAAGCCTGTCATCTTTCAGTCTGCATAACTGAAGCAGATAAAACTGCAACAATACATATAAACATAATATATATACATACATTGCAAACTATTCTTTACTGGCATAGTCTGTACATCCTGCAAAATATTATGAACTCTCTGGTATAAGGCAGGGATTTAACAGACCAGGAATTACTGGATACTTGAGTATTTGTACAGCCAGCACAGGTGTGCCTTCAAAGACAGATCAGGTATGTAGCTACTCGAATCTCAGACCAATCCTGCAGTGACCCCTATCTAAAATAAAATAAAATTTGTACCGATACTTCACAATTCTTTCCTGAATAGCTGCAATGACTAATACATGAATGCAGGCTAAAGCTCATCTCTCCAGCTACTTGGGAAAGGAGTATCATACACACAGTGTTGTCTTATACAGACACTTTGTTGTTCTTTTTTATTTGTCACTGTTTAATAAAGTCTTAAAGATCATACTAAACTGAACTTAGTTTAGCTGAAGAGAAGAAAAAGAAGTGTGTTGGTCTCACTGCAGTTAAACTACATTTTCTCCTCTCTGGTAACTGCAACACACCCGAGTCTCTCCTGAGACCTAACCGCCAGTGTTTAAAGCACTGTGACCCTGGATTGCTCTTCTTCCTGACAGGGATTCAAAGTCATACAGATGTGACCAAGACTATATTTTTTTTTTTGGCAGAGCTTCCTGCCCAATCAGAACACAGAAAAGAACAACAGCAATGCTAGAATTAAACTCATTATCTTCTCTTGCCAGATACCTCTCACATTTCTTGCTTTTACACTCAATGTCCCAAGCTGCACAAGCATCTTTGTAATCACACTACAGCAAGACAAAAATATTTAATATAACCCTCCACTGACATTCTGGAAATAAGCCTGCATGATATGCATTATGTCTATGATCATGTATTATTCCCAGATTCCCAATTTAATTCCAGCAAATTACAAAACTTGGAGAGAAGTTAATGAATAAAAACATGGATTTCTATTATTGCTTTGATCCAAAGAATTTGAGGAAAACCCCAGACAAATGCATCATGAGTACAGAGATACAAACATACACTCTGAAAGCAAAAATTTTTTTCTTTTATGTTATACAGAATATGAGGAACAATCTCTCACAGAAAATTTCTTTCACTCAAAACCGTTTGGAAAAAAAGGGACCAATATTTTAGAAGCCTGCAATAAACACACTCATTACCTCAGATTAGTAATTCAAGCAGAAGAGGGCTAGCATATTCCCTTTTCAAAACAAACAAAAGCCAAACAAACACTCAAGCTCTTAGCTAGAATTATTTTGGTATTGTCCAAGTTAACATCACAGGCTCAGCAATAAAGTGTAGATAAAGGACAGTACCGTGCACATTCAAATAAAGGAGATAGATGCTAATCAGTTGAACCAGCACTTATGTAGGTTAAAGGAGAACTGAATGTATTCCCTTTTCACCCCGTGAACATTAAAAAAGTAACTTGAGCACGTCTGTACAGCTGGGTGCACTCAGATGAGAGAACCATTCACTCATCCCAGATGCAAACAAGTTCTGGATTGGAAGCCAAAAAAGCATCTTACTGGCACTTTTTCTGCAGAGATACACCAAGTGCAGGGCACATCCTCTGGGACACAGCCTGGAGCTGACACCACTACACAGCTCTTGAGCCAGAGCTAGCCTGCCTCCTACCACTTACATTTGACTGTTTAAACAATCTCTCCTCTCCCCTGCAAACTCCACTCTGTCTCTGTACTTCCCATCCATTCATAGGGGAGGAGAATTGCATTTCCCTTCACCCAGAAAGCCATTCAAACATTAGAGTCTGAGGCATATTAAAGTGTAAATGGATCCGAGAGAGAGGATTTTTGTTTTAGAGAAATCTACAGCTTACTAAACCCCCAAACTTCTCTGTTCCTTGCCATGTACATCAATTTCTTTCTTTTTCCAGACATGCACATTGCACATCGGTCTTGCCTGTACAAAAGGGCAGCCACCACCACGTTACTGACAGGGAGCAGCAGGAGAGCAGGACTCTTCATTTAAAGGCTTGCTCCCAAGCTCAGGATTTCCCTCCTCTTTAGGTAACGCACTGAGAGCTCCCTCTCCTGTTGCTAATCTACCTGTGACCACTCAAGCCCTCTCAAAGCTCCAAGCAGTCTCTATAATAAAGGGCAAATTTCCCCTGCAGCCTCACTATCCAAAAAGCCAGCAGGATACTCTTTTTTCCACCAGTGCAGTTTCTTTCTGTAGCCAGAAATCAGACCTCTAACTGCTGACACTGTTCTAATTTTCCTCTTCTCAGTAATTCCCAGTTGCTGCAGCACCAAGCCCATTGCATTTGAAGGCTGTAAGGTTAATGCTGAAAAAGTCAGCATCAGTGTCTTATCACGAGCTCAGTCAAGCCTCCCTTTAAACACCAGTGAATTGGTTTAGAAGCAGAACAGTGAAGCCTGGCAATTTCATTTCTAAGTAAAGTTGCCTTTCAAGGCCTTCAGGGCAGAATTTTAATTCACATTGACTTGTGAGCCTGAGAGTTTGAACAAGCTTGAGAACTCCAGGAGAAATCAACCCAATCCAACAACTTCTTTATGATTTCAAATAATATAAAACCTTCCCTCAGAACCCAAGGGGTTCATGGGTCACCCAGACCAGGTTTGTCTGAAACAGGAGCCAACCTCCATGCCTCTGACAAGAAATTTCAGCTGTATTTCACATCTGTGGCAGAAATCTGCATGACATGTTTTTCCCTTCTCTCACAACACAGTTATGGAGCTCTTCTCATCACAATTCAAGAGTCAAGACCTGTCAATACTGCTTCTTCCTGACTTCCAGAGTGAGTCTGAAACGAGAACTGCTTCCCAAACCTTTTGCCACTGGCAGAGGCTAATGGAAATTACAGACATCCTGCATGTTTCGGGACTATCACATCATGCAGCACCCAGGAGCCTCAAAAAAATATTCTCCACTCCTGTCAGCAATGACAAAAAGCACCAAAGTACTGCTGGGTGACTGCTGCCACTGATGTTGCCCATGTATCCATCTCTGGCAAAGCCACAAATGTGTGCAGAAAGCACTGTTTGAAGAAGTGCCAGTTTCCCTCGCTCGCCAACTCATCTGCTTGTTTTCAAATACAGAGAAGTTCATTTTCCTCTTCAAGAGATCAGTTTGACAGACAAATCTTATTGATCCTGAAGCGTGTTATTTCACTTTGTGACCATCTGCCCTTTTATTTAGAGTGCTGATTAGAATCTGCCCCTGGTGCCAATAGAAATGTAAATATTAACTTGCTCAAACTACTTATATCTGAAAACTGAAAAAGACAAACATGTCTGTTGATTTATACACTGAGCCACTTGCTTCAAATGCTGGAAACTTTCACTGTACCCCGTGCAATGTACACATGCCATTCCTGAAAGTGGCAAGTGTGAGATGATCCACAGCTCCACTTTGTAGGACTTGGAGGGGAGAAATATCAATGCAGTGAGTTAGATCTACAGGAAAGGGAGGAGTCTCAAAGTTGTGTTACTGAGCAACAGACGCGGGCAGTGAGAACATGATGGAAAGAAGACCATTTGAAACACTAGAAATTATCTGAGAAGAGGCTACAGCTAAGGAACCCACCCCAGAGACTGATTTTTCATGCTAAGCAGGACAAAATTCCACATTAATCATTCACTGTAATGAGTAAATTACACAACTTCAATACAGAAATCCATATGCTACAGTGATATGAAACATATGGAAATTGTAATGATGGGATCACAGAATGAAAATTAAAGCAAGTACAAATGTAGGTAGAAGTCAAATAATTTCAAAGAAATGCATACAGGAAATTTGCTGATGACATAAATTAATCAAAATTGCCCTTCTTTCAGCACTTACATTTCAAGGAAAAACTGGGAACCTACAAAACCAGGATTTAAAGATATAGGAGAGCCAAACCTCATCTTTATTATCTTGCTATCAATTATCCTGATCTGTATAAAGATTTCAGATATGATCATTCAAGTTTGTGTCAATCTAAATAAAGTTACAATTGCATTTGTTGTCCATTTGACACCCAGACCATCTTCCTCATTTGCTGCCCCAACAACTCCATCATTTCATCTCTAGCACATACCATAAACCATCCTTTGGATTATTTTACACTGAGCACTGTACCTAGGCCTACTGAAAGAGCTGGGATTAAGTGATAGCTTTACACTAGGGAACTGAGGAGCTCTGCAAAGATACGTCAAGAATTTAAAAGAACGCATTAAACTTAAATGAAGCAGGGAGCCATCCAAAAGGAGTTCTGCGGAAACACCGACTGGCTCGGTTGAACAATCAGTTTAAGGCCAAGTAAATAGGCAGATGCATCAAATATAAAGCAGAGACAATACCTGAGCAAGCTAGGACTTAGCCTTGGGTGACTTTTATCAGCGATAGCAAGAAAAGCGGAATGAATGAAGAGAAGCAACTGTCGACAACCAAGAAGGCAAGGACAACTGTAAAGGCAGTCACAGACAAGGAGAGGTGAGACAGATAGTGAATTGGTATGCTCATATCTAGCCTCCAAGACAGGTTCTCTTGTTCTATTCCTTCCTGAATGCTTTCTTAGAACCCTCAAATGAGGACTAGGGAATCAGGCTACAGGCCAGAATTTGCTGTCCTGGCAGTCCAGTTCAGGATACCCTCTCCTGCTCTAACCCACGTTCCATCTCGATTGTTACCATCACCATCATATGCAAATAAGACAAGTTTTCCCATCACATGGTGGCTGTTAATTCAAGATCAGCACAGGCTCCCCAGGTCTCCATCTTACCTCTGCAGACCAGTCAACATGGAGGAGAAAAGAATGAAGGAGCTAAGCATGAAATACAACAGATACCTTTAGGTAAACTGTGTAAGTGCATCACTTTAGCAATGGTAAAGAATAATTACAAGAGACCACTTGCTAATATCACATCACTTTCCAATTCACATTTTCTCTGGGTGTCAGCTGCACACAAGCCCTTGCTGATTTCACAATCAGGTACTATAGAAACCAGAAGGCACAGACCTAAAAATGACAGTCATAACTGGAAAGTCTATTCTGTGGTATCCTACATAAATTGCTCAGTCTAGCTGCCTGCCTACAAACTATCCTTTTGGTATTCAGGCTGATTTTTAAGCATTTCAAATGTAAAAAAAAAAAAGGGGTGAATGTAATGTCTTAGGGCTGAACAACTTTTTTGGGTTCCCACCTCCACCAAACCATGCAGATGTGGGTGCTGTAAGATTACCTCCAAGAAGCCGGGCACACCATGCATCAACACCCCACAATCTCCACCTCTAAAAAGCACTTACAGCCCCATCTGATGAGGCTGTGTATCCAGAGCAACAGCTGTGTTGATGTTCCCATAGGGATGCTTGCTAGAAAATCATGATTTTAATAAAAAAGCAAAGGCCTGCCTTAACTCCTTTTAATATATCTCCAGCAACAAATAAGACTTAAAAGTCACAGTTACATAAATAGTCATGTGCTAGAGTGCCCTTGGTCCCCCATTTTCCCTTCACGATTTCTGTGACCTATAATAGGTAAGCAGCACAGGAAGTCACCGTCCTCTTTGAGTGGAATTTCTGGCTCGCTCCTTATCAATGGGATGATTACTCAACTCTTGACCTCCTCACAAAATGGTTTAGTAGTGTTGCTGGTGCTTGAACCAAATTTGTCTACTGCAGGCTGACCTAGAGAGAGCAGCACAGCTGCAAGAAGGATCTGCCAAAAAGCCACAGCTCTTCTGTTCTGTCCTTCTCCCCTGTGTTTAGGTTATGTGAAAATACTCACACAATTAAACAGGGAAAGAAACCCTAGGCAGGACTCTGTATTTCATCTCCACATCTTCCAAGATAATGATTTTCCTAACTAGAGGGAAGGAGGAGAGGGGAAAAGGAAGGCATGGCTTTTAAAGACAGGGCATATATTCTCTACTTTTATCCCTAACTTAAAATGACTTTGAAAAAATCCACATACAAGAAAACCCCAGAATATTCACCTAACAATTTCTCCAGTACTGCTTTTTAGAATAAGGACTCAAAGGCAAAAGAGATTAGAGAATGTTAATTATTTTGCAGTAACTAGAACTCTTCAAGATGCTTTCCCTATACACACAAACAACAGAATGTGCCCAAGTATTACATATTCAGGTTTGCAAACTGCCAGACAGCCACAGAATATCAAAATGCACGTAGAACACCTCAGTTTCCTCTCAAAGGCAGAATCCAGGTGTGATGGACTCTTCCAAGGAAAAACGGAATCAGGACAGATTACTGAAAAAGCTTGTCACAGAAAACATAAAACTGCCTTTATTTTCTGTCCCTCAAAGGAGAGGAAAATTGTGGTAGATGGGAAACAGAGGCAGTGGCCTTCTACCTTTAGCCGCAAACCCCAGAATAAATGTGCCACGCGGGTTTCATTACCTGCCAAAAAGATCCATCTTTTACCAGCAAGTATCCATGGAAGGGGACAGAAATACATGGTTTCTCCTGAGGAGAGCTGTCACTACTTGTTGAAGGTTCTCAGGGCTGGTTGACAGACCACAAGATAGGACCTTACAAAGACAAGTCTGATCTCCCCCAAAAGCAAGTTCAAAAGAGAACTGGAATGATGGATGTTTGACATCTTGCCTCCAAGAAAGATTAGCTATTCTTCTGTTCTAGGCGGGAGGTTATAGTTAGTAGCTGTGGGATTAGTGTTTGAGGAGAGTTGCTTCCACTTGGAGTCAGATATTTTAAGCAACAAAGGAACAGGCGTCACCTTACATCGCAGTGAGGTGACAAAAGCTCAAGAGCAACAGAAGTGGTGGTCCTGTGCTCTCCCTTAGATTTGCTCTGTTGTTTGACTGCTTCATGAGCCAATTTCAACTCACTAATCTGGCAGAAAACTACTCACTCTGTCAAGAAAACAGGAAAAAAATTGATGCAAAGCAGACAGGAATGAGAAAACAGGTGGAGTCAACATCAGAGCCACCTATCTCCTCTGGTCTTGTGGGGTGCAAAGTACATCATGTTGTGCCAGTGAAAAACCAACACACGATTCTCTCTCCCATCCCAAACCTCAACAACATCCTACACGTCTCAGGGAAGAGCTGGCCTGTGCAGTCAGGATGGCCACAGCAGTCAATATCATGCAGACTGCTTTAGAAGCCTAACCTGGGACATCTGTGGCTGGGTTGGCCCCCATATACTCTAATCCTAATTTAAAAAACCCTCTTCTCTAGAACTGGTAGGTAGAGTCTTCCTGAGAGAAGAAAAGTTCTCAGGACCCAGAAATAATATCTTAACAGTGAGGTACAGTAATCAGCAACCATGAAAGGAGGAGGGCAGAGCAGTATGTCTTAAAAAGTAATAAATAACAGTGTTGCATATAAATAGTACACCTGTATAATAAAAAATGTATGATATTTGCTTGCTATAATTTAGAATTAGTTGATTCTAGCTGCATTTTGCCAGTATTTCAGGCTCAGAGAGCTGAAGTACTTGAGGTGTGCATGTGAAACAGAACGGAACACACACAGCCTTAGAAGGGGGAAATGTTTTTGAAGACCACCTCTCAAGAGGTGCGCCACAAAAGAACAGCCCACACAAAAAGCTTCCATCAGCTGATTTAACCCAACTTGGTCACCAGGGAGATGATCCTGGCTTCTCTACTCAGGCCTGGTGAGGCACATCTGGAATGCTGTGTTTGGTTCTGGGCTCCTCAGTACGAGAGAGACGTGGGGCTCCGGCCCAGCAGAGAGCTACAAAGACATTGAAGGGCCTGGAGTATCTTTTTCACAAGAACAGGCTGACAAAGTTGGACTCATTCAGTCTTGAGTTGAGACAACTGAGAAGGGACCATCAATGTATGAAAGTATCTAAAGGAGGGGGTGACAAGAGGATGAATTCAGGCTCTGCTCAGTGGTGCTGAGCAAAAGGACAAGAGCCAACAGCAGAAACTGATGCACAGGAAGTTCTACCTGAACATGAGGAAGAACTTCTTTACTGTGCAGTGACCACGCACTGGAACAGATTGTCCAGAGAGGAGTCTCCCCTGCTGGAGATATTCAAGAAGCATCTGGACACAATCCTGTGCCGTGTGCTCTGGGATGACCCTGCTTGAGCAGGGAGGTTGGACCAGATGACCCACTGTGGTCCCTTCCAACCCGACCCATTCTGTGGTTCCAGAATAACTGGAGACAAGGTATACAAAGACGGATGATTTTTATGGTGGAGGTTTTCAGAAGAAGCAAATATTTCTGAGGTCAGCTTATGCTGCAAAGGCTGCCTAGTAGCCCCAAGACAGGTTCATAAAACACACGAAGTGTCAGTAAAACAATAGAGAATCATGTTCCTTACAAAAGCTATTTTATGTTACCAATGTTCTTGCAACAGTTTTATGGAGACTGAGCAAAATACCACAGCCAGACTTACTGAAAGTTTCTTCCACAGGCCGTTACAAGCATCCTATAATAACCCAGAGTTGAGGCTGGGCACACGTTTCATAAAGCACAAGATAACGATCAGACTGACTTAGACACTAAAGGAATATGGCCAACTGAAAACCTGGAGTCGGTACATTAACATGTGAAAGGAATATACCTCTTCTTCCCGATGTAAACAGAGAAGATGATAAACCATTTTCTATAAAACCAAACAATTTTTTAGGCAGCAACTTCTGAGCCAGATTGAAGTCCCTTATCAGGAATTTCAGGCTTCCCTGTGTCTTTTAAAACCAGCTATGATACCAGTTTATGACTCTGATAATTATAAAGTTGAGGAAAAACTGCATGTGCAGGAGTTCCACTGTTATTCCCACAGCTCTGCTGGAAATGGGAAACAGCGTTAACAATCTGGGGTGGTTCAAATGGTTCATGTGCAAGTCTATCCAGAGTCATTCCCTGCACCTGGAATGGCTGAGTATCATTGACATCAGTGCACATTTGCCACTTACATGCAAAGTTCAGCACAGCAATTAAAAATTCTACCTTTTGTTAGTTATACAGAAGCTTAAAAACTCCTTAAAATTGTTTCTAGTTAGCAAAAATTTACTTTGCTTCTTCATTTGTTTTGCTCTAGATAGATGTCTCACGCAATAGGCTGCTGCAGTGAGAAAATATCAAACACCAAATGATAATAGGGATTCTGGCACCTCCAAAATAAGAAGAGCTAAAGGTTATTCTCAAGACTTCTCTTACCCCTAGTCCAAAGTCTCATGTCAGCCTACCCCATAAAGGAGGGAAAATATTCTAAAATTTCATAACATGGGCCTTCAATGACAATGAAACCTCAAACAATTCTAGCAAACAATTTGGAAAAGCTGACTACAACCAGAAAAGTCCCTAAAGGAGGAATTTTAGTTTCCACTCTAGATCAAATTATTATGGGAGAATCACATGAATGCCAAATATTCAATATAGAAATCCATAATATTTTAAATCCATCCTTCAATAACATCTAACTCCGTGAATAAGATTTTATGTCCTTTGGCAGGTCATTAATGAAACCTTCTTTAATAAGTTGCTTGTGGAACACAGAACTAGTGTCTCTATCAGGAAATTCTAAGCAGAAACACAAAACTACCTTATCTTAAGCATAGTCTAGCTGCAAACCAGAGGCTCAGTTACTCATTTCCAAATGGCTACGTGCTTTGTGGTAGTTCAGTTCTCAGTCACAGAAGCCTCCACACCAAAACTGAAGTAATTATGCACACTACAGTGTCTTACGCCACATTTTGTATCCCCTAGGTGCCAAAAAAGAAAAAAAAACCCACAGAAAGCTTTGCTTTCTAATCTTCATTTAACCTGGTAGCAAATAAAATTCGTGGTCTGCTCTGTTTTGCATACCCATGTACTCTGGTCTTGAGCTACATCTATAAACTGCCTGCTCTTACTGAGTGCCTTCATCAGCCAACAATTCATCTTAATTAAGGCCTGCCCCTGACCTGCCACCTCCCCAGACCTGGCTGCAGTGATAGCTGTCTCAACTCTTTACTGCGACAAAATGCATCTCCATTGCCTGAAATGCACCGCAAACCTCAGCGGCCACAACCCCAACGGCAAAAAAAAAAAGGAGGCACAGGAATTCTCAAATATTCCTTGCAATTTACAGCAGCCAAGAACAAAGTGATCCGTTTGTGCTACAGATTATTGCACCACTGATTAAGCCTCAATAGGTATGACTCATTTTAGTGTGGCTTGTCATTTAAAACTGACAGGGTCACTACAGCAACATGATTTTAGTCGCCCTTACAGGTGGAAAGGAAGCAGAGAAGCGGCAAGCATCAATGCAGCTGGCAAAAGAAGTGAGAAAAGTGTTCAAACATACCACTTTGTTGCATACAGACAATTTGCAATGAAAATAAGTAATTCCCTGATCACAACTGCAATTTAGCATTATGGCCTGGGAATGGCCATAAGTTTACAAAAGTTCTCACGTTACCTGAAAGACTAAAATTGATTTAAAAGCTCCATGAAAAAGCTGTAAATCACCTGTGTTCTGAGCTGTGCCGTGCATAGCAATCCCCAACTTTCCTAGGAGACAAGCCATTGACCGAAAGGCTAATTGAGGCACCAAAACCAGGCTGGCTGATTACCTGCTCCTTCACCCACTCATTCCGAGGAGCTGCCCTCATGTGTTGTACACACCATATAGGATCGTGCCCTTAAGCAATCCAGAGTAAATTTACCATAGCCACCATGATGTATCAGAAAAAATCGTCTGCTAAGGTTGATAAATCAGTCAATTACCTGCTTCCTTGACTTTTATTCTTGTGTGAATGTTTTCAACCTGACATTAGCAATACCTATAAGACGACAACCTGCACATTGCCAAAACCAACTATTTAAATTACTAGCAAATCCTTAATTACTATAAACAAGATTACAACAGGCTTATTTTAAAAAGGCTTCTAAATACCAAAGTGATAGCTCCAGAAAATAAAGCTCCCTCACTGTCATTATTTGAGGCTGCTATTTCCACATTAACTCTGGCTCTGTGTAGAACCCTCAGAGCTCCCTCAGCCCACCTGAACATCACAGCAAGAGCAGCTGCTGTCTCTCCATCACAGTTTGCCTGGCTGAGCACCAACACAGGGCAGGAGGTTCCCAGTCTCATCTCAACTCCTCCTTTGAGGTCTAAACCACCTTCCTCCCCAAGCCATGCACTCCCCTCACGTCTATAAAATAGGGAGAAATTAACATACAGAGGAAGGTAAAGACAAGCAAATACTACTGAAGCACTGCAGTTACTGATTTCATCTTCAAGGCAGGGCAGCTTCAACGCCCCTGGTGGGAATCTAAAGAACAGTCCAATTCTCACTGGTGGCAGAAGTGTCAAAAAACCACAGGCCATCGTCCTTGCCAGTGAGCTGATTTAGGCTAAAAATGGAATATTAAACCTATGGCAAGGTAGATGCACGTGATCTCAGGTAAAATTTCCCTTTCCACACCTCCTCTCTCACTAGTAATAACAAGAGATTCCCAGAACAGGAGAATGGAAAATAGCTAATGCACAGATGCTGAAACCAAAAGAGTAATTATGTATTTCATCCTTCTTCCTCTACACACATAAGTTATTAAATACAATGGACTGTGCAATAGAACTGGTTCCCTGTATCTCTTCAAAGGCATAGCCAAGTTTTGAAATCGAGAGGTGACAAACTCTGACCAGGGTTTGTACAGGGATAGACTGATGGAAGCCTAGCACAGCTCCAATACTTGAGGAAAGCTCTGTTAGAAGTTTTCAGCAGCACTGCAAAACATACAGCAGCATCCAGAACACATCTGGTCATTTAAAGGAGGATGTTTTCCACCTTTTTCCCCACTGACCTCTGCTCCTCCGAGGGACAACTGCTCTACAGATGCACAACCTCAATGACTTACCTCAGCTTCCCCAAGAAACTACTAAGTGCATCTTTCCTACACATCCTAACTAGAAAACAGGCTCTCTTTTAGGCTGAAACTATTTTTTTGTTTGGTCATATGTGCCTAGGACAGCAGGTAAACTCCCTGGCTTGTACTCCTATACACTGTACATAACCAGCAAAGGTGGAAGAAAGAGTATTTCCTTGTCTCTCATGCACAAGGTAATCTTTGAGAGCACTTTCTGATGTCTTACTGCTACCACAGAAAACAGAAATTCAGGAGACATTTGGCTGAAAGAGCAGTCAGAAGTCCTACAGAAGAACATGGTATTTCTGATCTGCCTTCTCCACAACTACTGTCTCTAAATTCCTAAGCCAGGCCAAAAATGTCAGGGATGATACAAATGGCAACCTTTACTTTTTCTCTTCTCTTCTAGGCTTAAAGGCATGTTGTATCTTCTCTTGAACCAGTTCCAAATAACTTCTCTTTCTATTAACTTCTCAAACCACCAATAGCGTTCAGGGTGTGACACTGATAAAGTACTGCTATTGCCAAAATGAAAAATGGCTATTTCTTTCTCTGCTTTCCTACCTTTTCCTGACCAATCTTCTTCAGCTGGCACAGAAAACTTAGCATAAATACTGACTGGCAAAGGGTAAAAAAGAGAAGAATTATCAGTGATAAAAGCAGTGATTACACCACAAGTGGTTTTGAAGAAAGAGAAAAAGAAGAAAAATAGATCTCATCGGTGTAGTATTACTACACAAGGATTAAAGCTGAAAAAAAGCTGTGTGTGAAGCTCTGCCAATAGGTGTGAAGATTCTCTAAGGAAAGCTCCCTGTTGAGCCACAAGGAAAAAAAACCTCAACCAAACAAGCACTCAAAAAGAGAGAGATCTAATGTCTCTATACTATCCTGCTAGGCCTCCAAATACCCCCACAATCATCATATACCCCAACAGCTCTGTCATTGCAATCTAGAACTCTTGGACCCAAAAACTGTTTAAGGAACACAGTTACAGCTTACAGCATCAGTGAAATAGCAAGAGAAAAATTCTTGCTTGCCAAAGGGAGGTTTTCATCTCCCAGGCACAAGCTTAACCCAGGTACCTTCTGGGGAAGGAAGAAGAACACATCTATCTGTCTCTTTATTGCTGTAGGTGTCTAGCTGGCTGCTCTTCATAGAAAGGACATATTGGAGTTTGAAAAATTGTCAAAGAACTGCTTGTGTTTGCCTACCCTGATGAGAAGATGTGCTGTTGTACATCCTGACTTATGCCTACTTTGACTTTTTTGGTTAGCTCGTTATTTCCTTCTCTGAACATGAATAAGACATCTCAACTTCCCAACAATCCCAGCAGCATCCTGGCAAAAGCAATTCATTCCACTCGATTCAGAAGAATTGCTACCGCTACGTATTCAATAATCCCAACACTTCTGTCCAATTTATGCGCAGGGCCAGGTTCTCTCCTGTGAGATACCTGGGTATTTGGCAAAGGGAAAACACAGCAAGAGCTCTGATTGCCCCTTGTGTTCTCTAACCCAGCCTCAGCCTGGAGACCAGCTTAGCAGCAGCAGCTGGAAAGGGCTCCTAACCAGCAGTAAGTAGATCTGAATGCATTCCAGCTGTGGCTTCATCTCTAACCCTTCCCATCTCTGATTCACAGCCTATTCCAAGCCGCAGTGATATGAAGATGTATGAAATAACAGGATTATTCCTCTCCTAGAAACATCCCCATGCAATGAGAATCCCCATCTGGGGACCAAGGCAACTTCCATAACACTTGCATCACCCTAGCACTACAAGGGAGATCAGAGGAAGGCTGCAAAGATGGCCCATTCCTGATAATAAACATTAAGTTCAATTTTAAAAATAATCCTAAGGGAGCTCATTGAGGTCATCTTAAATTATCCTAAATATTGAAGTCAGAAAGGCAGCGACAGCAAATACTGTGAACTTTCTTTCCCTTTTATTAACATACACAGAGAGAAAAACCCACATTAAGCACTCAAAACATTGACTCTTAGAAAAGGACTTTAAAAAACCATGAAATTGTTGCTTTAGAACACATTTATTAAAGGTGTTCCAGGGATCAATAAAGTAAAAGAAACAACAAAGTCAACTAGAAATCCCTGTCATCTTAATATGCAGGTGGCAATAAACAGAACATGGGAAGCCTCAGATCAAGGTGCTACAGTGCCTGTAATTATCCCTACTGTGCTCACCACCCCTATGAAGGGGTCACAAAGCAACGGGAGGAGCTCACAAACTGTGTGGATGGCAATATTCAACCACAGCAGGTGACAACAACCAGAGTACCTGCTTTAACAAAGATCTCTTTTGGTTTTGATTAGTTTCTGTTTCTTTTTACCATAAGCAACTTCTCCTGCTCTATTTCTGATAAGTAATGGGCTCCTCACCATTTTCCTTTGCCCCATTACTCACCTGAGGTGTTTTGTTCTCATTAGCTTTCCAACTGGTTCAGAAACAAAAGGTTTAGGTTTCAGATACTGAAATTATTCCCTCCTATACACGTCACAGGAATCTAGTTGCCCACAATTTAATCTTTTCCTCTCTCTCAAAGTCAGATTAAAACACGGCAAATTATATTCCCTGTGTTTCTAATTCCTCTGGCAAGGATGATATTACAGTAACATATCTAAGAGAAGCTTTAAGAAGTGTTTGTTTTGTCGTGCTGTGTTTGCTACCAAAGACAGCTGCTTTCTCTGTCCCTGAGAGGATTGCTTGGGGTTAACAAGCAAAGCCAAATAAGAGAGGATTAGGAAGCTACTCATAGTGGTAGGAGAGCACACAGCAGCAGACCATGTGGAATAGGCACTGCTCACTCCCAGACACGTAGGTTTGGGCATTACACCTCAGCTTTCATCCTTAAGAAGTCAGAGGTCACATAATTAATGTGCAAGCACTCAATTAGAAGTGGACATTCCTCAAACCTTATCTTATTTTAAAGAAATTTAGGATTCTGTGCCAAGCTCCCAGTACAAGAAACTAATGCTATGGCTACTTAGGGTGCAGACAAAGCAGAAATGACAACAACCTATTTTGACATTCTGCCTAAAAATCCACCTAAAGTTTAGATAAAGAGGAAAAGCTAGAAATTAAGAGGAAGTTTCATGTTCATGTCCAATCCATTCCCGGCTTTTTCTGCTGAACAAACAAACAGGTGTGACAACGGTCGTGGGATTTGATTTTATTTTTCCAAAGTGCATTGCTCGGCTGAGAACTCTGTGGGCTTTACCAACAACTTTTATGCAGGCCAGTAAAAGCCTTCGAAGACAACGACTCTGATTCTCCTGAGACTGTGTCCATACTAAATAACGCAGTGCTATGTGGTAATATCTGAGGCAGCTGGAGTATACCCACAAGTAGTAGAGCTGAATTAACCTGGGCACACTGCTGTGATAACGGCCTCCTGTACACAAGGCAGCTTATTTAGAGCTTACTTTGTTATCTCTGTGTAGCACAGCACCGTGCAGGAAGACAATATAAACAATTATGATGAAGCCTATTTAGGCCTTATGGGCAATGTTCAAGTACCTCAAGGTGGGCAGAAGAGCCCCCTTCAGAGTTATTCGCTGTGCAAAGAACTCCCTTTGGCAACGCAGAATTGACAAAAGGATTATGTCAGCCTTTCCTTTCCAGAACGAGGGGCAGGGTGAGAGCCTGGGGGCAGCAGAAATTAGAGCAGCTCTAGGCAGTTATGCCTACTCTGGTGCCTGAGAAGGGCTCCTCATGGGCTCCTCATGGGCTCGAAGTGCCAGAAACACAGAGGTAGATAAGAGGAAGTTCTGCTCCAAACACATAGAGAAATGGGTCCTCAGTCATTAGTTGCCAGGTCTAGATTTGGCACAGTGGTTTTTAAAGGGAGAGACTCTGGCTGTGCTTCAGGAAAGCACGCAAACACAGCTACACCACCAGCTGCTACCTAAATACACTTGTCTGCCACCCTCTCTTGCTCCTTTTTACTCTAGATAATGATCAGCTAGTTGGGGAAGATCTGTTCATATTTTAATTTTTGAGATGAGTAATTATTTGTCCTACTACACAATTCAAAGTGAAGTCTAGAAGCTTGCAAAGAATTTGTGTTCATTAAAGTCACACGTGTGGATTATTCATTAAGCTAAATACACACTTTGTAAAACCAGCAGTTCTTTGAATGCATTTTTCTAAAAGTTACTTGCCCTGATACAGCATCTTACAAAATCTAACAGGCACCAAGATTCAGGACGTGTCCAAAACATTCATTCAAAATAAGAAGTTGTAACTTTAGAGCAAGCTTGTGCCAAATCTTTTCCGTTATGGAAACTTTCAGATAAACTTGAGACCACGCAGGGAAGAATTCTTTGCACCGGCATGGAAAGCCCCACAACAGAGGAAAACCACATCCAAGCTGCAAACCCCAGATGAGGGCCAGCGGAGCTATAAACCCTTCTTGAAGAAGGGAATTCTTAGAGTAGGGCCATGCAGAATTCAAAGGGATGATGACAGTAGCTTGGCTTTGAGTTGCTTCAAAAATGTTACTTCTACCCTAGTGAGAGCACCCCAAATAAAAGAAACAGAACAATGTGGATGTTTGGAACCTAATTTCATGTGCTGAAACTGCTGATTATACTACTCATTACAAGACCGCTACCCCTTGGTAACCCTTTAATTTTTAATGGGATTTATTCTAAACAGCAACTAAATCATCAGTCTCACATGCAACCTTCTCTCTCCTGGTCTGCTATGCTATCAGCTCACTCTTTCCCCTCTTCTTCCAGTCCTGCCATCTAAGTACTGAAAAGAATGAGGGAAAGGGCTATTCATGCAGCCCAGTTTTTCCCTCTTTACTGAAAGTTTCTCAGAGAAAAAAAAACCCAAACATGAATTTTGTGTCATTCCAAATTATCCAAACTCAGACTCTGTGCGAATTCTTAACCTGCAAAGTGGAACAGGCTTGTCTTAGTGTTAGGCTTACCTTGGAACTCCACTACTCAGTATAATTACATCACAAACAAGGAAATCCCTTGAAAGGCAGGAGAAGTTTTAAGGAACAGAACTAACTCCTAAGCCGTTGGGTTTAGACAGGACATTCAAAATATTTGGTGTCTAGACCAAGAAGGATACCAGGCGAGGGAAAGAGAAACTGTCTTTGGGAGCATAACACTACCATAAAGGTGACTGTAAGTTAGCCTGCAAAAAAGAAAACCTGAAAGACAAGCTTTCATGTGAGCTTATGGGTACCAGTTGCTGAATCCTTCACTGTAGCAGCCACAACGCAGTGTATAAGTGCAGTGCTGATGCTGTCTGTACCCTAGAGCATGCATCCCTTCAAATGAAGTACGGGTCAAGTCTGAGTTTTATTATTTAACTACATTTAAAAAAGAAAATCCCTGGAGAAAGGGATATTATCCACCTTTTTGAAGGTTTTTTTTTTCCCTTCAGCCCAATATAATTTATTCTTCTTCATGCCCATATCAATACATAGCATGTATTGTTCAGAGAATATGTTTAAAGTAGAACAAAAAAAAGTTTTACTTTGGGGGGCAGAAAGAGAAGAAGAAAACTCCCCCCATCCCCATGAAAACTGGATTCTATTACATACTGCTGGCTACTTTGCAGTCCAGGTATTTAGTATATTATTATCATTTCTGAAAGGCATATGATACTTTAGCCTCTAAACATCTTAGAGGGATTTGTATGCGTAAACCCAAATGATACAAATCATGTACCATGAATAGCAAACTAAGCAACAAAAAATGCTATACTGGGAAACAAAACAAAATGCTATTTAGAAGATACACTCTTAAAGAACTCCAGAGTCACACTTGAAAAGCTGCAGTAGTAAAAAGATTCCAGACACAACCCACACCAGCTCTCCCTAACCATCTGAACTCATGTCCATATTATGATTTCTTTGCAATGCGAAAGGGAAAAAAAAAAGTCCTCTATACAGTGCGTCATGACAAATCACATGCCTTGTGAAGCTTCATGTTAGAAACCCTTTTAACTTCCAAAAAGTCCTCTTTTGTAGGTCATGCTCTCATTATCTTGCTCTGGGATCTGGTCTGATTAAATTATAGGAAATTACTAATACTTCACTTCGAACAGCCAGCTCCTCCTGGCTCCTCTTCTTCCTTCTTTTTTTTCTAAACTTAATTCCTCCTACTTCTGCCTTCTTACATATGAAAAAGACAACAATCACTCTGCTACAAAGATTAAGTCATACTCATTCTTCATCCATTTTAAAATTAAAAATGCATTCTGTCTGCATGCTCTTACATTTCCCATTCCACTGCTCTCCCTGCCGGTTTTCCTGTTGGGCCAACTATAAAGTTTGCAGTTTTGTTCTAAATATTTGGCACCCCTACCCCCTCTAAAATCTCACTCCTAAGATCCTAAAGACTTAACTAGCTTAATGAGCACAACACTGACACTTCAGTAGCCCAATCTATACTCCAGTGTGATTTATCTATATTTTGTACCATCAGACAACAGTAAGACATAGCCTACCGTTGATGTGCTTTAGACATTTATCACTGAATCGTCTTGTAAAAGTGACTTAGTTCACATTAAAAAAACCAATCAGCATACGAATTTAAAGAGACAGACTTCACACGTCAGAAAGGATGCCCATAAAGGGAGAAGGTATTTTTGAAAAGTCTGTGAGGACTTCACTAGCACAAGAAGAACAAAACGAGAAAAGTGTTTTCAGATAGAGTAATGGGGTTGTTACTCAATCCACCAAAAGGCTGCTGTTCATTTGAGAGGTGCATTACAGTACCACCAGGACAACCATAATGAGAGCATTGAAATTATTAACCTAATCATACCAAGAATAATAATTTTCCCTATGTGGCTCCTCTTGTGAACTATGTGCTATATCAAGATCCCTGCAGCGGTAAAAGGTCAAAAATAGTAAACATATTAGAAGAATAAATAAAACATGTTAGAAGAATAAATAAAAGCTTCCCCTTATACATGCCATGTTTGCTAGTAAAGTAATAAACTCATCTGAAAGAGAAAGATTCCTGTTCCTGGCAAAAGTGTTTTGTCTTGGAGGCAACTCTTAAATACTAAATGACAGTAAAGGTGCCCCTGACATTGGGAAGTCTTTTGAAAAACCTATCCAATGCATCCTCTCTTGCTATCAGAAAGTATCAGATGAAGCGAGCTGCAGAAACAAAAAATGAAGGAAGCTCTAAATCACTATTAATTTACTTGTTTGACAGCATTTTTTTGTCCTCTGATGATATAATCGAGCAATAAAAACACAATATAATAAAAAGCTTCACAGAGTTCAAGTGGTTTTTTACTGTATAGAAACAGCTGAACACTTCAACATAGCATCTGGAACACCCAACACTGTACCTGACCATGAAAGCCAGAAGAGTTACACCCCCTCAATCAAATATCCAGCTTTTGATATTGAAACTAATATTATATCAATTCCGCATCTCCTCCTTTAGCAAAACAAATCCAACAGAAACTGCCACTGCAGTTTGTCCTGCATTGAAAACATTCCTCAGAAGCTAGCAGCAGTTCAAACTTCCCAGTGTAGCATTTAATTCTGCCTGGGACTCTGTAATAAATGCAAGCTTTGAATAAATGGAATTGCGGCATTCATTCGCAAATTACATTGCTGACAAGCCTCCGAGACAGAATCAAACCCCAAGGAGTATCGATTGCTGCACTTAAGGCAATATAGTGCTCTAGATCTTAAACATTTACTCGAGTGCCTGAAGACTTCCCAAAACTTTTACTTTTCAGGCTGAGCTCTTCCGAGTCACATCGAGCGGTTCAGAGGTAGCAGACTTTCAGGAAGCCTCAGTAAAGAAAATAATAGCCTGAGGTAGAATGGAAAGCGAGGCAACAAGGAGAAGAAAGACAGGGTTGCGTTTATACACATATTTTTAAAGATTCTTACGCTGAGCAAATGAGAAACAAATATCTAACTGCTAAAGTAGCTGAAAGGGAAAAAAAAACCCTAACACACATACACACAGGAATGAGCAAAATTCCTTAAAACATTCCAGTGAAAATGAATTGACTCGTCCAAGTTAGCCACATCCAAATGTAAGAATAGGACACACATGTACTGGGTAAAATTTTAAGTTACAGACTTAATTCTGCCATTGTAAACCGAGTCTACACTGCCACAGTATTTAGTTTGGGTACGAACGAGCCATTGTCTATCCAGGAACTCCTAAAGCCCTTTCCTCATTCATTTGTATCTTAAATTAAGAAGGATGCACTTTCTTTTGTGTGTCACAGAGTGTGACTGAAGACATTCTGCTGGCATCTGTGACTAACCAGTTCCCCAAACCTGACTTCTTTAGACACAAAAACTTCACTTTACAATACATGTAAATACTGGAGTCTCAAAGGGCCCATCCATCTGACTGAACCCTGAGGTTCATCCTGCTTTGAGCAGGGGGCTAGGCCAGATGACCTCCAAAGGACCCTTCCAAACTAAATTATGTTGTAAACAACTCCAGTGACTGAAAGCTCAACCTTAACTCTGCCCTTTTAAGCAGATGCCACCAAAACACACTATTATTGCATCTAATAATACCAATCCTTCTCTTCCTTCAAACACTGAGGTGTCAGTGGCTAGCAACTCCCTTGGAACTGAATTAAACTCTTGCAGCAGCCTCGTACATCTCCAGCAAACTCTGGTACAGAGAACTTCTTCACCATGGCATGTTTTTCGGCAGTGCAGTCTTCTCAAGTGAAACTACCTCTAAATGTAGGTGGGGGCTGTCCAGTGGAGTCAGCGGGCAGAAGTATAAAATCAGGGTCCTAGTCAGCAGTGACAACGATCCTCCGGTGCATTGCAGGCTATGTAACAATTTATGAGGAATTAATTAAAGCCTAAAAACCCTGAGGACACAGCTTCCTGCCCAAGCGGTGCTAGAGTCAACAAGGCTTTGCCAGACTAAAGTTACATTTGCTCAGTTACAATGTAACACTCACAAATTATTCTGTGTATCGACATCTGACTATTTATTTCCCAAACAATTGCAACGGGATCCAAAATATCCCAGGGAGGTTCAGTAAGATGCTACATCACTTAGGTGTCCTGGAGAGCATTCACGCACCAGCAGCAACCTGTAACACGACTTCGGAGTGAATCACAGCGCGATGCCCTCAGTGGGGCAGAGTCAAGGTTGAGCACAGCAGCTGACAGCTTCTTTTGGAATGCACATAGGGCACTTTACATTCTCCTGCCACCACTAATATCTCAAAATGAGATACACCCTCTGTCCCGCTAAGAAATGTGTTGCTAAAACCAGCGAGAATCATAGAATAAAAATGTATTTTACACTGAGTACCCATTAAAGCAACATGTTGCTTACAAAAAACAAAACAAAAAAGCCACCCAAACCAAATCACTATTTACAGCATCTGCACACTGAATTCCCAGGTATTTTCTGAATCTAGAATAGTATTACTCTGAGTTATCTAAAGTATGATTACTATTGTCAATAACAGCTTGTGATCCAGTGCAATCCAGTAGCAAAATAAATGAAAATAAATAAATCTCACTGAAAGGTAGCATTCGCGTGGGACACATGGCGGGTGTGCCTTTTGCACACCAGGAGAAAAAAAAACTCCTCCCATGAACTGAACTAAAAAACTGATCGGAAAGAAGTACAAATTAGGCCGTGTATTAAAAAAAAAAAATCTAAAACCATCAAAATAATAACACACGCCGAACTCTATCTACACAACGAAGGCAATTGTTCCTCGGCCCAGAAAAAGCCGTGACTTCCCCCGGCGCGGCGGTCAGGA
>VZTD01001759.1:702306-756040 GCA_013397725.1 Rhagologus leucostigma
AAATTAAAAGAAAAAAAAAAGGTGTCTGTGTGAATTTGTGGGTCTCGACCATTCGCACTGTAATCCCCTCGTTTGTGGTGGGAAGGAAAATAATAACATCAACCTTTTTTTTTTTTCTTTTTTTTTTTTTAAATTAAGGCGTTTTGTCTTCCTGTGTTAGAAAACAAAAATTGTGGTGGTGCAAAGCTGACCCCATAGAATTTCTTGGATGGGGTCAGCTATCCCTTCACAAAGCACAGGGGCCAAAAGGGCTTTCTACAGCCGAACTTCAGTGTGGGAGGGATAGGCTGCTTTATACACAACTCCCTCCAGGCCAAAACAAGCACAGAAAATAAGCCAGAAAGAAAGGTGGGCAAGTTGGTATTCTGACAATTTCTAGTGCAGGTTTTAAAAAGTGGAAAGAATACAAGCAGCATGAAAATCACAACTCCCTGAGTGTGAGTGTGTATGTGTGTGTGTGTGTGGAGGGGGGAGGAAATCAAGATTAGGTCACCCCTAATGGTTGATTTAACTGCTACATGATACTTTTACAGTGCACACAGCAATCTGGACTTCTGAAATTTACTTTTTTTTTCCTGCTGTAATGCAGGTATATGAAGCTTTATCCTGAAGCAATTCCAGTGTGCATTATGAAGCCAGGATAGCAGCTTTCATTAACTGATACATACTCTCATTACTTCACAAATCACACATCTTTCTTCAAAGACAGACATGAAGGTGGGGGAAAAAAAATAGAAGAGGGATTGAGTCTCACTAAAGCACAAAAGGTACTCCGTGAAAAAGAAGTGCTCTCTTTGTGACTTGCAGTCATTTGGATAAAAGTTCACACAGAGGTTGTTAATGATTTAAACTCCAAAACCTGTTACTACAATTGAAGTAAAATTATTTGAAGCATGGTTGTTTCATATAGCTCTCTTTGTGTAAGGAAACTTTGAACTTAGCAGAATACATAATCAAAATCATGAGTCAGATATTGCAAAAATAAAAATACGCATTATTCTAGCATGCATACCTGTTAGAATTTTTTGGCTTTTGACAACCTGACTCATCATTTTATCACACTATTTTTTATCCTAACTTCAGTTTTTTAAAAATAAACAGCTGCCTAGGAAAACACAAAGCACCAAATCTGCAACCTAAATATTTTAAAACAGTCAGCTTAAACTCTTAATCACCTCAATTTAGAATGGTTTCACATAATCTTATACCCATTTTACAGCCACAATGAGCCTTTCAGAAGGAAAAGAATCTAAATAGGATTTAAAAGATTACATATATGACAATCTCAGGTTCACTACCATGCCTATGCAATTCTGAGCTTTGAAACCACGTGTACAGGGTACACATCTACTGAGACAAAACAGATTCCTCCTGGCATCAGCTGGTTTATCATTTCACAACACAGCTAAAATACTTCATTTTCCTGGAGAAGTTTATTTATTTTTAATCCAGAGGTAAAAGCAAAGTGTATAACTGTCAGTACTGGAGATTTCTGGGGGTAGGGATGAGTCCAAACTGCTGCCTTACACTTAGTCATGACCAAGAGTACCAGAGTCAGAATTCCCTCAGGATATTTTAGTTTTGTATTTTCCCTCAGTTCTCCACTTCATATTGGTTTTGGACATTTCTGCAGCTTTAGTAGTGACAACCAAAAATATCAGACGCATTCTTCACTATTGCTCACAAATCTCAATTTTGACACGCCTGGGACTAGAACAGAACTTTGTTCACTGTAGGAGTTGCAATGCTAGACCCACTTACTTATTTTTTCAATACATTCTAATGGCAACTGCGTTGAACTAAGCCAGCTTTGTGAGCAGCAACGAGTGATCCTGTGTGCAGGCCACAAAGTAGCCATTTCAGAGTGGAAAAGAGTACTGGCTCTGTGCTATGATCCACCACTGCTGTGGCAGCCCTTCCCCAGGTACTCTAGGAGAACAGGACACAGGAAATACTGTCTTCTTCTTCACTATCGCTCTTTCCACTCTCTATTCCTCATGCGTTTCTGGCATAAATTAATGTTGACATTGTCAGCATTAATTTACAATGTGCTCTGTGGGTTTTTTTCCCCTCCATCATTTGAAACCCCCTTCAGGGGAGTTGAGGTGGCTGCAGCAAAAAAGCACCACGGGAGGGCCATGGGGACTGGCACACAGCAGAGCAGCCTTAAATCTGAGGGTGACCTTGACTTCCTTAGACATCCTAACACTTTTCCTAGGAGTTTAGTGGGCCAAGCCTTAAGTGTGGTCTGCAGTGAAAGAAATCCCAATGGTTGAATGAATTCTCAGGGAGAAACTTTACATACTCTAGCTTTGAAGAGTTTCTAACCCCACACCTGGAAATACTCTTTGGGAACAACTTGGTTCTTCATCTCTATCCTGGCCGAGTGCATTACTCCAGATATTGTCCTAGTCAACAGAGAGTATCCAGCCTTCCCACTGAAACCAAGGCACACCAGTCCTCACTTCCCACTATTTTTCACATTGATTAAAGGAAGGTGACTAAGGACATAGTGCCATGTGAAAACATAATCTTCCATTATGTGTTTGGTGGTATAGCACAAAACCAAAAGAATTAAGTCAGCTGACCACACTTTTGAACATTTTTTGTCCAAACACAAGAAAATAGTTGCAAGTCTTCCACAGATAACATAATATAAATAATGCATTGCTTCTGCAGGTCCTGCTATTAATAAGTAATGATTGTATGGCACCTTCCAAACATCAAACCTAGTTACACATATGAATTAAGTTCAGCTCCAGAAACCACTTTTGAACAAAGTAAATATTTTCTTCACTTACACAAGAGAAAAATGAAACAAATTGAGTAAATAAGGTTTTAAACAGTAATAAATGATGTAACATTCCTAAAACCTTTGCAGGTTATCTAGCATCCAAAGTGTCTTTATGCAATGTACCAAATACTTGAAAAGGTTGCTAAACAGAAACTTAAAAATTAGCTGGCATCCTTGCTTTATTCTTTGAAACTTTAAAGAGTTCTGTTCCCAGGGTCAGATTTTTTTAAAGAAGTGTACTGAGTGGGAAAACGAGACCATTTTAACCAGTTCCCGGGCCATCTCAAACAAAACTATGGCCACCTCTGCTTTTAGTACAGCCTACCAAAATGATGGCCAGGTCAGTTGTGTGTGTCCCTGAGCATGCAGAGGAGAGTTATTCAGGCTCCACAGGCTCTTTTTAAAGTTACTCCTGTCTTTGGATTAATTTCCTTTTGAACACAGGCAAATACAGAGGCTATAGAAGGTATCTTCAACATGTAAGATGAGGCCCACTAGTTTTAATTGAAATTACCATCTCTCTCACATGTGTTGGCCATTACTCTTAACAGCATAAGCTCCTCTCATTTATGCCAATATTTCCATGCTCAGCAGTAACTACAAACCAGACCTTCAAACAACACTTGATTACAAACTTCTCTTTGCTCCTAAGCATTTGAAAGGCGAACACAAAGGGATGAACAAGTCCATAGGACAACGCTCATGGATACCATCACCCTTGTTTGCAAATGCTCTGTAAACAAATAACATTAAGTAATAGGTTTGTAAGAATAATTAATAATGACAAGTTAGTGACTGGCAAGGCCACCACCCAACCTCACAAAGGCTAATGAGCAATGATCAGAAGCCACTGCTGTCTGATGAGTGTCATCTTGGGACAGATAACAAGCAATTACCAAGTGGGAGATGCAGTTGCATAACCAGCAGATCCTAAATGACACATAGGCTTTAGCTTTTTTAAAAGACAACCAAATTCTCCTTCTGCAAAGTTTTTAACCTTTCTTAAAATGAAAGGAAAATGAAAGGCCCACAGCCACTTCTAGGCAAGAACTCTTGCAGAGAGCATACTGAATCACAAATGTTCTTTAAGACCAAGAATTCCACTACAGTCTCAAAGCCTCCAAATGGAGAGGCATCAAGGCGGAAGAGTGCAATATGACCTATGCCTCTTTGCTAAAACACAGCCAGTTTTCTCAGAATCTTGTCTAAATCCTGGCAAACTAACTAGCCATCATCACTTTATAACAAACTTTAGCACAAGATGCTTCTAGTTGAGGTGCAAATTTAACACATTAATACTTCTTCAGAAAAACCATGGTGTTTATATTTTTCAGCTGTTAGAATAGCACAGTACCAAGGAAAGATGATATAGCTTCTAATTTCAATGAAAAAAAACCCCAACACTTTAAGGCTGGTGGCCTTAAAACCCATGCTGATATAAAATCTTAGATTTCACAGGCTGGAAATACATTGTCTATAAGTCTGAAGACGGACCACACATTAATGTCCACATAATTTTGTTGCTTCTTAAATACTGTAGGATGCTTCTTCAGAGTTACCGAAGAGTTTAATGATTCTTATTTTACCATAACTGCAGTTGGCTTTTCAATTTCATAATCATATAATATAAAGATATTATATATAATGTAATTACATATATTATCACCCCTTTGCATCCCTTTACTGTAAGCCTATTTTGCAAAAAACAAAAACCCCCGAACCAACCAGACACCCAAACGAAAAACAACAACCAACCACTCACTTGACCCTAGGACTATTGGAGTTAGGCCTACAGATACCTGATATGCAGAATTTCTCCCCCAAGTCTGAGTGAGCAATATCTTACCTAGTACAGACTAAATATAGAAAAAATAAATTAATATTTTACAACATAAAGCACTAAGCAATTTCTGAGCTGATGAAAAGAATTTGTTTAGTCAACTGAGGACTGGAACAGCTCAGGGCTACTGCAGTTACAAATGTGGAAATAAAAAAGGATAATTATCTGCTCCAATCCTGATCTTTTTGCATAATTTTATATTGTACACTTAAGTACATTGAAATCAATAACTTTACCCCACCCTAAGAATGGTCTAAGGTCAATCAGAGTGAGACCCAGAGAATGCTCTCTCCCATTTTGCTTCTGCTTAATAGTTTGCTGGTGGCTGGTTAACTGAAGATTTAGGCACAGCCTTATTATCAAACACCTGCCATGGTATAAGGCATTACCTCCTCCTGGAAAAAACACCCCCCAAAACTGGCAAAACAGAATGTATTTGGCCTCCTGTCTACTTCAGAGAAGTCTTGCAGCTTCCTTAAGTAGCAAGGCAACAGCATTTTAAGCCACAGCTGTTTTCTAAATGGAAGTGTGTCCAAGTTTTTAAACACCTTATTACATTTACATTGAAAGGCAGAGTCTCTGCTGCACCAGCAAGGTGGCAAATTCCTCAGAGAAATCAATTCTGGTTTCTCAATCAACTAGCTAGTTTTCTATTGTTAAATCACTAGAGTAATACTGAGACTGCACTGGACCATGAGAGCTGACAAGACCCCAAGGAGCTCAGTTGCCATCTAGGACTGCGCATTCACCAAGCTCATCTTTCACACACAGCACCTTATCAGAGACACAGCAGGAGGAAGGCAGGCACAGAGGGGTGTGTCAGTGGTACTGATGCCAACTAGGCCCTCTTTGGAATACCTAAACAGCTTGGAGAAGGGTGAGATAGAAGGGCTTTTGGGAGACAAGAAAATATGGTGGTGCTGAGATCTTACGTTCCAAGGAAAAGAAATCCATTAGGATAAAGGAGGGAAGGACCATGTGGAGGATCAAGCTTCTAGCAGAGTTCATCTGCCTGGTGTGATGAATTTCACAGGGAATTCACTTATGCTTGACCATGCTGCATGTTCTCAGTAATCAGCCCTCACCTTCTGGCAGGCAGAAGGGTTTGGGCTGCAAGTCAGCCTGCTGAGCATGAAGTCATGCAGCCTGTAGGAAATCTCTCCCTGCATTGGCACTTCCGCATTGGGCTGTACAACACACAGGAAAGAGTTATTTGTCTTTTGAGATATTAGAAATAAAGACTAGCTTCCTCAACCCCTGCTAACACTGACAGAAATACTGTTTCTAGTCCCTACTTTTCAGCAACTCTAAGGCCACCCAGTGTTTTCAAGTCTGTAGTTTACAGTAAGATGCAGATTATTTGTCCAAAAGAAATAGACTAATAATAGTGAAAAATCCCACAGAGTGGCACTAAACTTCATGAGTAGGAAAAAAGGAGAAGTAGTAATACCTGGAGGGAAGCAGCTTTCATTTCCACACAAAAAAGCTGAGGATTGCACCCTCAACAAGTTTGCAGATGATACAAAACTGGAAGGGGTGGCTGATAACACCAGATGGTTGTGTCACCTTTCAGAAGTACTACCTCAACAAAAGTGGGCAGAGAAATGTCTTGAAGTTCAAAAGGGGAAATGCAATGTAACAAGGAATACCCCTGGGCACCAGCATATCCTAGGCATCTACCAGCTGGAAAGCAGTTTTTTCAGGAAGGACCTTGGGATCCTGGTAAACAAGAAGGTGACCACAAGCCAGCAATGCACTTTTGTAGCCAAGAAGGCCACCAGCAGGAAGACAGTTGCCAGCGGGTCGAGGGAAGTGATCCTGCACCACTACTCAGTGTTGGTGAGGCTGCATCTGGAATACTGTATCTCATTCAGTGCTCCCTGGCACGAGAAGGATCTGGGCTTACTGGAGCGAGTCCAGCACAGGGCCACAAAGATGATTAAGGGACTGGAGCACCCACTGTATGAGGAGAGGCTGAAAAACTGAAACTGTCTGGCATGGAGAAGGGAAGGGTTGGAGGGATCTCATCCATTTGTACAAATGTCTGATGAGCGGGAAAGAGATTGAAGGAGCCAGACTCTTCTGAGCAGTGTCCATCGCCAGAATAAGAGGCAAGGGGCACAAAATGAAAAAAAAAAAAAGGCAAAACCAAAACCAGAGCAACACCCCAACACCAAACCAAACAACACAACACCAATATTCCATCTGAACACACAAGAACACAATTTTAAATTTTTTTTACCATTAGGAGAGTCAAACACTGGCACAGATTGACCAGAGAGGTTGCCTGAACAACTTAGCTTACCCTGTTTGAGCACCAAGGCTGGACTAGATGATCTTAAGAGAACTCATCCAATCTAAATGAAAGTGTTGTAGTGTGAGCATTTACTGTTTCCTAAACATGGTATTCATGTCTGGTTTTATGGGAGTAGTTTACAGAACACAAATATTCCACCAGGCTTTTTTAGCTACCAGGACTCTCCACCAAAACCACCCTTATGATATCCAGAACTCTTTAATGTCCAAATACTTATTCTTAGAATTGCTACTGGTTTATGAGCTACTTAATGGAAAACATTAATTAATCATTCCAAAACCATGGTTGGTGTTTTTCTCCCTCACTTTTCTTCCCTCAATATGGCTCCCACCCTGAAGATTATACAAAACATTATATAAATGAACATGTAACTACAGAGCAGGTAGAAGAGTGACTGTATTTTTAATCCCTCTAAAACGCAAGCACTGGAAGTTGGCTGCCTTTTTCTTAGACATTTGCAAAGCATCATTACCTCCACCTTTCAGTTGGGGACATGCACTGTGCCTGTGGTAGTTCACTAACAAAGCTAGATGTAGAATTTTAAGGCGGCTGTTCCCAGCAAACCATTATCATCAACACATCCCTGACGTGTAGGTGCTGTGGCCACAGGATTTAATTGCTTTTCTCACTAACCTGCAGCCATACTTCCTTAGTGCTATTTTCTCCTTTCACCAGTAAGCGCACAAATTTACGAATATAACCCCTCATATGCGTTGGCTGCTTGCACTAAAGGTGCCCAGGTCATGGAAGTAAAATTCATGAGGTACCCATATGAGGTACCCATACCCAAAGAATATTTATGACTCTTATTCTCATTCAGCTTTTGGGAGGGATAGAGACACTGCTGCGCACTGACAAACACGGGAGATTTCAGCAGTGTCACTCAAGACCTAAGGGGCTCGACGCTGCACAGAGGTCGTGGTGGCTCTCGGCAGCGAGTGGCGTGCTCCTGCCTGCAGATGGAGTCACGGTCCCAGGGAACACGCTCTCACACACTTCTTTTCCCCCAACTCGAGCAACAAACAAATGAAGGAGTGGTGGGGCAGGGAGGTTGCCCCTCTGTGTGTTTATCTCCTCAAATGGCAACTCTATGAATGAAGAACCGAGGGTCTGAAAATGGAAGAATATACAGGTTCACTCAAATACTTTCTAATCTCTCTCTTTGTAAATGTCCCCCTCCCAACAAAAAAATTTCCATGTTTTTTTGTATTGAAGAAGAAAGAGGGAAAGAGAGAAGATGAAGTGTTCTTAAAGGGAGGAGCACTTTTTCTATATTTCCTACATGCAGGATTTTGCACAAGCCGGAATCAATGGAAGCAGGTAGGAGCATGAACAGGAAGTATCCCCTGCCTAGCCAGAGAAGGTATGGATCTCCCACTTAGTCTTGTGAAGGTCATCAAGCAGAGGATAAAAGGGAAAAATCAAGGTGAATGACTTTTAGAGAAGAGATCCAGCAAGGCAACAGACTTGTGCAAGATTCAAGATGTTATTGTTGGGTTTTCTTGGAAATCTTTATTAAAGTTTGGAGGTTTATTCATTCTAATACATTGAATGGCAGCTCATAAGAAAATGAGTAAGGTTCTTGGTCTCAATAACCATTAAGCTAGGTGGCCTCTCCCTCAGTGTGCCAAGAACAGGGTCCATCAGACACAAAACATTTTGGTTGCCTTGTGAACCCTACAAGAGCTGTATCACGTCAGCTCAGACGGGAGACACTGTGCTGGTTTCATTTACATGGGGAAAAAAGCAAAATCAGGGGCTTTTAAGTCATCATCTGAATAGCAAAACAATTGGGAAGCAGGCCAAGAAGATACTCAAGAGCAGCTTTCCAAGAGAAAACAGCTTTGGAGAGGGTACCACAATGGAGCCGAGGTTAGGAAGAAAGAGTGTGGAACATCTTTCTGGTCTTCTAGTGTAAAAAACCAAAAAGCCTGCACAGTGGAGTAGAGAAACTCTCCTGTCCAGGGTTTATCAGGCTTATATGATTCATACAGCTCTCCAGTCCCCACAGCTGTGATACCATGTCGGACATAATTACTTCTGTGGTCCAGCTGGGTATGCTAATCAAGGAAGCTGGGTCAAGTCTGAGGCCCCACCTACTTCTCTCCCTTCCATAGCTCTACCCAATTCATTAAAAACGTTGAGAACTCTTAATACTCTTCACTGGAGAATACAAAAATATGAAGACTGTCATCCTCCATTGCTGACATTGTTGGAGACCTTCACAACACATGGGCTTTTACCAAAGGTCCTACTTTATGCACTCAGTGCCTCTGAATTATCATAAAATAATTAAGTCCAACAAGTTACTGGGAGTTAGATACTCCAGGTTCCAAAATAGGAAACAAAACAAACAAAAAACCAGAACTAAAACATCACCCAAATTCCACCCAAATGAAGCTAAAAAGATGAAGATATTCTAGGTTGCAAGGAAAGTCTGAAGACTTCTGGCTTAACAGCTCAAATGTTTTAGCTGGCTGAAATTGTCACACCATCATGTAATAAGAGAAAATATCTAATTTATGCACTTTTTAAGCTTAGGGTCCCTCTCTCTCCCCCAAGTTACCTGTGAACTGTTGCCTCATCCAGTTCTTTACATCTCTCCCTGTTTCTCCCATTTTATCTTTACAGCTGAGGCACATCCCTCCCCTTCACCCCACCCCAGAACACTGTTCTAACCTACATGAACATCTAACCTTTATATTCTTCCTCTGATTGACCATCCTATCTAACTCAAAACTTCTAGCTTAATTTGTTAATAAAGGTCAATCATCCTTACCAAAATCTTTCCCACCTCCAAACTGCCATGCCTTCAGCAACTTGCTATATTATGAAGATTTTTCTGGCCAGTGTCTTTCAAAATGGGTTGGCTATACTTTTCAAACTAACCTTCTCTGACAGATTGCTCCTCTCCAGGCCCTGTTTAAGTCTCCCATTATCTCAGTGACCCTCTCCACTGAGGCTTCCCATACTACCAAGTGTCATATTCTTTTTAGCTGCTCCCTGTACAACTGAGCCTCGGGTTTTAATTGGCACAGTAAAGCCATCTTATAGAAAAAGTGGTAACACATGATTTTGCCATAGGGTTAGGAAAGAAAAAAAAAACCCAAAGAAACCTCAAGGGCCTTTAGAGGTCTGTATTAAAGGACTGTACCTGCTCAGACCCCAGGCTGAGGCACCTATGCTAGCAAGCACTTGAAAGGAACATACTTCTTTCATGGCTCACATCTCAAAATCAGGCAATTTTCAGGCCTTGCTCACCAGCACTTTAAGACAGGATCTCTACCCAAAATCCCGTTCCCAAAAGGGAGAAAGTCTGCTGAGAGAAAAGGATGTGCCAGTACACAGAGGATGGCAAATTTACCAGTGCAGGAAGGTTAGGTTACAGGCCAATACTTGTTTCCTAGTGATAAGGTTAACAATACTGAAGATAAGAGTGATTTATTTACGGGCGCAGGAATAAAAAATCCTGCACGAATTAAGGGATTTTTGCATCTCTAAGCAAGGACAAGCTCGCCATTCCATCAGCCCAAGACACGGCTGCCTGCTGAGACCCCCCACACCTCCGCGATGAGCCTGAGCAGAAGGAGACTGGCACCAGGCAAGCGGAGACTTGCACTCAAAGCAGTGTCACTCTCCCAAGGCACTCCCTTGGCTCTGCGCGTCCCTTTCCCGAGGTTTGCGGGGAGTTCCTGTCTTTGCCGTTCAGAGCGGGGGTGCGGCGGCGGGCGCCCGTGTCTCCCCGCTCCGCTCCCCGCGAGCTGCAGGGAGCGGCCGGCGCGGGGGGAAGCGCGCTCCAGCTGTTCCCGGAGCGCATCCCCGGCCCGGCTGTACGAGCCGCTCTGAGTGGGCACCGAGTGATCGCTCTGGATCGGGACGGGGATGGACGAATGGGCCGAAACCACCTCGCTGTCATACACAACAGGCAGCGAGTTTAAGGATGCGTTTGCCCCTCTCTGTTGTGATACTGGAGCCTACTGGGACTATTCCGGCCCTAACTTAGGCTTTCCTCGCTTCTGTCCTTATCTCCGACTCTTTACAGAGCGACTCCTAGCATGGTGTGGATGGAACCACGCTCAGCTCAAAGGAAATGCTTTGCTTCCTTTGTGTTTAAAACAAGTACCATTAAAAACCCCCCCCAAACCAAGTCCCCTGGAAACATGCGCAACAGTCTGTGGCACTACTGTTTCTGCTCCTCGAAGGTAAATATGCTGAATCACTAAAAATTAGATGATTAAAGGGAAATTTCAGGCAGGCCTTTAGCTACCATGTAGTAATGTCAGCTTTTGACTAAAACTAATGTAAGAATTAGGGGGTAAAAGCACCCAAAACCTCAACAACAAGCCAGAAGATTTAATCAGTGCCACCTTAGAACTAACCAAGCTGGTTGGCTGTGTATTTGCATGGCTCAATTTGTTCCTGAGCAAAGGGCCCAAAGACATTATGTCTTGGGCCCAAAGACATTATGTTTAGCAGCCAACTTTTCCCTTTTGCTTAATTAAAACTGCAACGTGGATAGCAATGTTTTAAAGAAAATGACACAGTGGAATAGCACATCTATCTGCGCTTTTAAAGTCTCTCCACATACTCTACTAGATTGTTGGTGAGCCAAAGCTGCTGTCTGTCCTTTGACACCTCCTCATTTCAGAAGCTTTCCCAGTTCAATATCCTACAAGATCTGCTACTTGAGCAGTAGCTTTCACCTGGGCCATTTTCATGCGGGTTTAGCTGTGGAACAGCTCATTATTAATACAGAAGTTGTGAATGAGACTCTGGAGGAGTTATGAATTTCACCCATTAATCTCAAACCAGTCAAAGGTGTAAATGCTGATGCTGTTAACCATTCAACTTCCAAAACAAGTTTTCTGATACTGAAATTTCTATCCCAGACCTTCTTCACAAGGCATTCATGAATGTTCCTACCCACCAGGAACAACTGCTGCAAAAATGCACACACTCCATAGCAGTGCCAGGGAAAGAGCCAGACACAAAAGTTAGGATAAAGATGACTGCAGATGGTATGCAATTGTGGCTTAATAAGTTGCTGCTCATCAGCTCAGCTTCCCTAACTGTTCTTGCTCACCCTCTTCAACTGTTGTAATAGCAAATACAATGTGTTACACTAAAATACCTTTCTTTCACTTCAAGTGTGCCAGAGAGGAGAAAAACACACAGCCAGCTACCTCATTATGCCATTGTAACTCAATAGCCTGTGATAGTCTACACAATCCTAAACCAGTGGGTTTTCAAAGTTCTGAATTGGAGGACACATACTGGAAATAAAGGAGTCACTCTGACAATTCATTCTGGATTTAGAAGCCAAGTTTTCAGTTGTTACTACTCACTTGTTTTAGTTCTACTATTTTTATTATATTTTTGATGACCATATACTGAGCATCTAGAAAATTGGTACTTTTACCACTGACCTCAAGTCTGCACTTTCTACTCATTCATTTGATTTTAAGTTGGTCATAGCAGTAGCATTGCTGATGCAGTCACATTTGGATGTGAGAGAAAGCATCGTACAAGGCACAAATACAGAAGAAAATGGTTTTAAAAATGGATCTTTCTGTAGTCTCACCTCTAGGGCAGAACCCAGAATTGTGTTAGGCTACTGAGGTCCCCACACAGCTCATGACTGCAGGTGCCTCAGAACCCTATCTGTGACCCAACCACACACTGAGAAGCTGCCTAGGGCTGGCAGAAAATGGATATTACTTTTACCAGTTGCTTATGCATTTTCCTCAATAAGTTTCCCCATATGACATAGCCAAATATCAGGTAATGGACGCACATTTTCCTTCAAGAAAGAAATTGAGCTTAGCTTACCTGTATCCTGGGGCTCGCTAAGCAGTGGCCTGCAGTATGAAGGTCTTTGTGTCATCAACCTTTCTTTTAGCTTCTTCCCTTCTCCTCTGCTCCTTTGATCTGGAAGAAAAGAGTAGCAACACTCACTGGTCAAACTGCATGCTATGTGGTTCAGTGTCAGCTGGAATTTAGAGAACTTTTAACAGTGAAAGTTAAGTGTAGGTGCTTCCAGGGCCAAACAGCAGCTGAGGCTTTTTCCCCTTAATTGCAGTCATAGATGTAGGTAAGGTTTAGGCTGGGGGGAAGGAGGCTGCATAGGTTTGGGCTTTGGCTTTCTTTTTTAAATTGTTGGACACTAGCCCCTGAACACAGTTTGGGCAAGCAGAAGAGTGTGGCATCTTCCCCACCACCACTTCCAACAGCTCTGTTTATTTTTGTAGAAGAGAAATAGTTATAAGCCTTTCTGGGTGTTTGATGGAAACAGGCTGTAAAGGTATAGGACAAGTGTTAAGGAGCTGAAATAACTGAATTTTGCTGTTCTCCTTCAGCTACCTTCCTATCAGTCTGCATCTTCATTCAGGGAAGTTCTCCTGGCCACCAGACTCTCTGCCTCTCCACAAGAGAGTTGCCTTCTGAGGGAAACCAGGGACCCACTCCATCACAGACTCAGGTGGCAGCCAGGCTGCTAATCCACTGACCAAGACTTGCAGGTGCAGCTGATCAAAGTATTATTTTTCCTCCCTTTGGTGGAACACCCCAACTACTTTTATTGTTTTATTCCCCCCTCCAGGAGTGGGTGCTAGAGAAAACAGAGGATCAAACCCTGATGTTGAAATCCTACCAAGTATCTTTCTGTTAGACAGTATTTTTTTCAAATGAAAACCAGCTTTTTCCCAGACTTCTTAATAGGCATACATTTAAAATCTGAGTTTCTTTTCAACTGTCCTGATAAAGCCAGCAGTTCTTGTCAGCTTGTTTTCTAGGCTCATACATCTTTCACTATCACAGCTCTCTAGAAACCAGCTATACTGGGGACAGAAGAGATCTATTCTGAAAAAAATCTCTTCAAGAAGTATCTATAAACAGAAATGGCTATCACACCAACATGAGATGAGAATGCATGTATTTACCACTGACATAATGCCAGCATTTTACTGAAAAATCCTCTTCTACTATAAGTTCATTTTTTTTAATCAGCTTTGTCTACCATACCCAAGTACACGTTCATAAATATTTTATTCAGTTGTTTAGTATACTTAGGTCAGCAAGCAGTGTCTGAGAGCCTGAAGAGGAAAGAACTCACCCTTCACCCACTTGAATGGTCCTTCCATGCATCCACTGTCATCAGCCAAATCCTACTTTTTAAGTCCCACCTTTTAAAGGCGAGTAACACAGGGATTTATGAGCCCTGCTTCCCATGCTGAAACACCAAAAAAACCCAACCCAGCAGTAAACCGTTCAGCTCCAGGCAGCAACACAACTGTTGCACATTTGCCATAATTAGTAATTACTTACTGTGATTACCAATTAGTCATGAATTAGTGAATTCCTGGTCCCAATTCAATCAATGAAAAAATCCTCACTGATCTGCTCATAGTTAGGGTCTTGCTCATAGAAGCTGATGATTCCAGCTCTCATGCACAAAAGCAAATCCTTCCAAGGTTTGAGCCACTTTACTGCCCCAACTGCTCTTTCCACCCCTTCGCCAGAAATCAATTTGCCCGTAACAGAGTCAGCAGAATTAATCATATACCTTCACCTTAGCCACTGCATTTTGCAGCCCAGGGATTAAGACACTGCCAGGCAAATTCAGCTGCTCCTGATCCAGATGAAATGGCTGCTGGCCCGTTTCTGATGCCCTGGCACACCTCCCCTCCTCCTGCTCTGTTGATTCCACTTTCTGCATTGCCATTTTCCAGTTCAGATTTGAAATCTTATCTTTTTAATGTTGGTTTTTTTCCTAATTTAAGAACACAAGACTTAGGGTGATACACTAAGCTTCTGCTGGGGGCTGTGCCAGAGGAACACAGGTAACCTGCCAGAGGTTGAGTGTCACTTCACAGTTCTCCCCTCCCGAACCAATTCCACTTCACTGAGCCACTTTGCTGTTGACAGAGTTTCAGACATGCAGCAGTGTCAGGTTTTGTTCCAAAACTTTTTGGAATTAGTGGAAGATACCAGGCTTGGGGAGTTTTAAGCAGTAGATAACGAATGCAAATTCTGCTCATCTTTAGTATGATAGAGAGACAGTCATTTAACGTTACCTAGATTTCTAGGTTACCTGCTGTCTAAACAGACAGTTAAGCAATTGTTCCCCATCCTCTGGAAGTTAGGATGAATTTCTCTGGTGAAGCCTTGCTCTCCATGGACTGCAGAGGGAACTGAAAGACTGGTTCAGCTCAAGACAACAAATTTGTAGGTTCCTAAACCTAGCTTAAAGGCAAACTCCAACTTTCAAAAATCAATTTTTATTTATTTAACCAAAAGGAATGCCATTTGGCTAAAAGGGATGGCATTTAACTAGCAGGAATGCTGTGTCCTAAGCCACCACACTTCAGCCCAGTAACATGGTGTGGTTTGACATTCAGTGGCAGTACAGAGCGAGCAAATCTAAGCAATTGCCACCCACCTTGTCCATCATTCCTCCTTTTCTGCACCACACTAGCAAAAGCATTTGTGTAGCACACAGTGAACAAGACTGGAAAACAGATGTTGCTAAAATTAACTCAGAAAAACAAAAACTGGGAGTCACTCACCATTCAGATGGGTTCCCAAAGACCCTACAAACTGCACCTCCAAAGGAGAAAACAAGTGCTGCCTATGACTGAATGGCCATTAGAGCCACGCTGGCTGAGACCACACACTTTGCCTGCAGTCCCCTAGGCTGTTGTACACTATTAAGCATTTCTCTCCCTTCTCTTTCTCCATGCAGATGCCCATCTCTCATGAAAAAGCTGATACACCCCCTACCTTACTGACTCTTGTGACCCTAAAAATACATCCTGTCACAAGCTATTAATGTGTATGGTACTGCAGAAGCTCGATAAAGACGTACACAAGCAGAGCAACAGTGTCAGAAGCCCACCTGCTGTCTCTCCCATCCCAAATCTGTCCCTTCCAGTTGCTCAGCATGCAAGGCAAGTTACACAAAGGTCTATTTGCTCACCTGCAGTTTATCAGAATTAGCTGCTACTGTGTTTGCTAATCACCCTCTGGAAGGCTTTTTTCACAGATCAGACTCCCACAAGAAGCACACGGCCCACCACCATCAGGAGGCCAGCACTGCAGGAACTACAGATTTTCAGGACTGATAAGTCCTGCTAAAGATTCATTGAAACAACCAGTTTCCTCTGAGAAGTGCAGGGAAGTTTGCAAATATCCTCCTACAGTGACTTGAGCAATTGTACCTTCAGGTAAAATATTGAATAGCCTGGCCCTGGAGGTTGGTCCTACAGGGGTTTATGGTTTCTCAGGCCAGATAAAGAGGATGCCTTTCCCCCTCCACCCTGCCAAGATGCAATTGGGTAACTTGCAGGTTTCCTGATCTGAATAAATCTGTCACAGAGTCCTGCTGAAGGAACTCCACTGCAGCCATACTTCCTGCATTGCCATCCCAGCAGGCTGCTTCCACCTCTGACAGAGACCAGACAGCACAGCCCCACCCATGAGCTCCTAGATTATATCATCCTCCCGTGGGGCAGGAGGAAGATCTGGGTCAGCAGTTTCTAAACTGGAAGGTCACACGTCGGCTGACTGACCTTGGAGGATTAGGAATGTAACAAGTAGGATGTCCTGCATCCATCACACTGTATCCCCATTACGGCTTCTGTGAATTCAGTTTGCCACCCGATTAAATACATTCCTGAAAGTTGCTTTAGCAACCCTCACTGCAAATTAAAATGATACTTGTCACAAGCAGTGAAGCTGAAGATAACAGAAGAGAAAGTGAAGAGGAAAGAAAAATCTCAGTATTTACATTCTATAAATACTTTCCCTGTTCTTTTCTCCCTCATTTGTGTCACTGATTGTTTAGTGCTGGACTATTTGGCAAATAATTCTAGAGTTACGTACACACCTTTCCTTGCTCTGATGAACTGAAACAAGTTGGAAGCCTTAATTTTCTCCTCTGCAACATTCTTCATACTTTGGTGTAAAGCATATTTAGAGGAAATGTAAATAAGCTAATCAATACTTTATACCTCAGTTAAATTACCACAAGCAAAATGTGGTTCTGATTGTCTTTCTCTTTGGAAACCCAATTAGTGAGGAAGCTTGGACCCAATTAGTGAGGGAGTTAAGGCAGAGGGGAAAAAGATCTGAGTTTTGAGGGTTTTTTATATTGTCGGCTCATGGTTTTTCCCCTTCTTTACAGTAAAAGTTTAAAAAATAGAAAGTAAAATTTGGTTTTTTTGCCACAATCTCTGGATGATGCTTTGAAATGCTTAATTAACATGCTACATAAAATAATGTAAATGAGACTGACTTCACCTGTTTTTCAGTGGCTAAAGTAATGAAAAAAAATGTAATGGTAGAGAGAATGAAGGTTGAGATTAAAGAGGCCTACAATTAATGACAGGCTGAAATAGTTCAACTGTCATGTAATCGAAAATATTTGAGAATGGACAATAATTAAAGTCAGGCAAAGGATGAAGCCCAGATTATTATAATGAGATATGGTGTGTTCTTCAGGCTATTTGGAGGTTAATGTTACTTGGTTTCGTGTGGTTACGGGTAAGTAAGTACTGTACTACCATACAGTAAAAATAATGTAACTGGATACATTCTGCTTCACAGTGACCCAAGGTTAATGGTAGTTGCTCTTAGTATATTTAAAAGGTTTAAAAGAGATGTAACAACCTCAGCATTACAAATCCAGTGCAACGGCACTAGAAAATGGCACCAAACAGGCTGGCATAGTACTGGTGTTCTTGGTTCCACGAAAGCAGCTTCCAGCGTAATCTATGTCAGCTTTTATCTGTATAATTACACTGACTGTGTCCATGAATTCTTTCATTCTTGAATGGCACCACCTTTTGAGCAATAGATCATTGGTATGCATCACTCTGATAAGGTATTACACTAATATATCATTAAAGCAACAGATGTATTAGTGTAATACATCACTGGGACAAAGCACTCTGATGATGATGTATTCCTGAAAGGATGGCACCATGCAGAGAAGATGAGGCCCAGGAGAAGACTTCTGCTCAGTTTAATAGAATAAAAGGCATGCCTTCCTGGCACAAAAAATGTGATGCTCCCTATAAAGATATGGCACCGCTATTAATTGTATTCCCATTTGTATTGGCAATTTGAGGATCATATGGCTTGGAAAAAATTTACTGTGGATGAGGAAAAGAAGTAATTTAAAAACATAACCTATCAGACTATTTCACAGTCTTTTCCCATAATGTCTGATCTCCTCAGCTCTCCAAACACCTCATCAGAATCCTCCCTGTGTTAAAAGCCTCAAGACACCTATCCTGTTCTGGAGCAATGAAGCTGTGGGAATGGTTCAGGGCAGCTGGTGATAACACGGCCTTGTAGAGTTTGCCTGAGGAAAGGGGCTCTGCTAGACAAACAGGCAGAGGCCAAGGAAATCCCTAAAATTGGCCTTGGAAGCTGTTGCTGAGTCACTGCTTCTGAGGGTGGGGATTATGCCACAGCCCCCACGCCAGCCAGCACAGGAGTTGCATTTAAATACTTAGAGAGCCACATGCAGCTTGAGGCACAGACTGGCCAGTTCTGTCCCAGCCTCTGTCTATCAGCCTGCCTCAAGCCTTCCCACCTCTCTGGATTCCAGAAGTCCCAGGTTATCCCACTTACCAGTTCAGGGATATACTTCAAAGGAATCTCACATATTTGATTACAAAAGGTGCGTGCTGATGTGCGAAACAGAGGTGAGGGCTGTGAACAATCAGTCCTCCGAAACAGTCATCCTTTGTGTTCTATCCATTTTCAGCCCATAAAATTTCTCACACAACTTACAATTAAAACGATGAATTCATCTGAAAAAAAAATTAAAATAATTGCTTAAACACAAAGGTCCCTATTACAATACTTTCAGTAGTGCAGAGTTGGGCTGTAATCCTTCTCCCTTGGAAGGCAAGGGAGTGTTCAGGTTCAGTGGTGATCACAGTTGCGTCCTAAATGAAAGTGGGATGTAAGAGTGACTATTATTGTCCAGTTTCAAAATAACTCTAAACAGCTGCAGTATTAAGTGGTAAGAGCAGGATAACTATGGAGCAAGAAATAGGAAGAGAAAAATAAGAATACAGAATAAGAATACAGGTTCTGGAAAGAAAGGAAATTAAAGAGCTCAGAGAAGATTTGGAGGGGCAAGGATAGAAGAAAACGGGGCAGAATTTCTCCCCCCAATTTACAATGTTCATTTCAGTATCCAAAAGTTATAGGCAGACACACACTTTCCAATGTATGATAGAAACAAATAGCCCCCCTGGACCCACTTTTAACCCCTTATCTCACTGAAGACACTAATGTTTATACAAAGAAGCGATACCAGATTAATATCATAAAGTTTTGTGGGCCAAAATGACTGTGGAGGGGGTGAGGCAGATGGGAATCAGGATCATGAAGTTTTGGAAATCTTTATTCTAGCAGTGTGGTATTGTTTAGCTTAAAGGGTTTTATTTTCAAAATTATAAAGTGATAAGACAGTGGTATTAAGATGAAAAAATAGCCTAACCAGATCTCACTTTCTTTGTCTCTTAATAGGACTATTGGGACTCTGTGTTAGTACTTTCACAGTCAGACCTATGTGCTCTAGTCCAGGGAAAGTGGGTGATGCAAAATAATTAATGTGTGAGATGTCTTTATATAATTCAGTTCTACAGTCAAATTATTATCTAAGTCTTCTCTTTACGAAATGCTCTCCAGCAGTCTTCTATTATTCTATTTTAAAAAAATTGCATAATTGTTGGATAGCAAAAGATACAGGGGTTTTTTTTCCTTTTAATTTTTTTTTTTTAGTTTTCCAAGCGCATTTTTTCTCACGTACGAAGTACAGCACCAAATTCTCACTCCCTGTAAATGAAATTGTCCTAACAGACCTATATTGATTTCTTGTAGCTGAAGATCTGTTTCACAATTTGATTGGTATGACATACAGGGAAATAGATGGAGTCGTTATTTCATATTTTTTGTTTGGGTTTGTGACCCACTTTCACAAATGGTGACAACCCAGTGCCTTGCAAGTCTGAGTTGAACAGATGCACTATGGGGGGAGATGATAGGTAAGATTTGGAGCCTTCCCTTTGCTTTTCTAAGCAGATGAGCATCTGCCAAAAAACCTAAGCCCCAAAGTCAGCTGTGCATTGCACAGTTACTCAGCTCTACAAAAGAAATGTTACTACAGCGTGACCATTGGTATTATAATCTGGTCAGTGTCCATGCAGATGTGCTCCTACTTTGCAGAAAGAATCTAGAAATAGCTAACTTCCAAGATGGTATCTTTTCTATAATACTTAGCAACCTGTGGTCTGCAAAACTCAGAGAGAACTAAGGGAAATGCAAAGGGAAATTCAAGGAAGCAAATTTATTCTAAGTAGGTTAAATTTGCAAAACACCTACACTGGAAATCTAAAAGGATTAAAACCCACTGATTTATGTGAGATACAGTTTTACATTCTTATATCCGTCCTAAATATTTCCCTTAGCAGTTTCTTCTGTGTCTTACTTGCCTTCTATGCAATACCCTATAGTTTTCTATTTCAGTTGGAAACTGAGACCATGCTTTAAAGTTTTTTTTTAAAACAGAGAAACAAATTATGCAGTAAGTCTCTGTAAAACCTGTCACAACTCTTTCCTTGAATTCCAGGATGGCCAAGACTGCCTCCAATAAAAGACCATTCAAACATAAAAAACATTCTCTGGGGTAAGACCAGTGATCCATTCAGTCTGGTATTGTGTCTCTGATAGCAGGGAAAAAAATGGGGAGGAAGGGGTGTTCTGGCAACTATTTTCATTTTTCCATCCCTGGAGCTCCACAGGGAGTAGTAGGCACACCTGGGTGCTCTTTTTTCCTGTTTCCCTCCACTTCTCTATCTATATATTATTTATATTCTGACCCTCATACCCCTTCCTCTTTTTTTAAGATATTGCACCTGGAGTTGTTATTGCACCTCAGACAGTAGGGTTTTTTCCTCCTTTATTTCTGAGCTTTTTCCTTAGACCTTTCTCCCTGGGAAGTTTGGGGGGGATGGGATGGTGGTGGTGGTGGCTAATGGTGGCCCATAATAGAGAAGCCAGAGGAATAGAGGGATAACAACAAAAGGAAAAGCTATTTAAGGAGGGCATGTGAATTTGGCAACTATCAGCAATGTATTCCTCTTCTACCGCTCCAGCACCCACTGTTGCTGTAGAGATTTTAGAGGTTACCTTCCTGCATAATCATTCCAGCATCCCTTTATGCACATCCGATCCACAAAGTTGTCTAATTCCTTTCTGAGCTTTCTGATACTAGGAAGATTTAGCTAATCCATCAGATCTGTGATTTTGTAAACCTTTACCAAATCTCCCCTCACCCTTCTCTCCAAAATGAAGAATATCAGCTTTTTTCTTTCCTCACAAGGCTGTTGCTACATCATCACAAGCTTTTTGACTGGCCTTCTCTGTATCTTCTTTGCCTCTACTGCCTCCTTCTTGAGAGGTGGAAAACAGAACTGGCAGCACCAAATACAGGACGCACCACAGCTTTGTATGGTGACAGAATGTCACCTCTCATTTGTACTCAGTACTTGCCCTGGGTTTGTTTTTTGTTTGGCTTGGGTTTTTGAGGGTTTTTTTGCTGCTGTAGCACCTTGAGCTCATGATTTCAGAGAACTGAGAGCAATCACTCCAGATCTCTCCTGAATTCAGGAGTTCAGCACCTCAGTTCTGAGTTCTATATCATGTAGGTAGGGATTCGATTATTTTTCATAAGATCATGCTTATCTACACTAAAACTTGTGATGCAAAATTCATTAATATCACCTTCAACCCAAAAATTCCACTGTTCATTCCTTTCTCTAGCTCTTTGATGAAGATACTGAACAAAATTGGTCCCAGGACCAATTCCTGGAGGACCTTACTGCCAATTCTTTACCATCCTGGAAAATGCCCATTAATCCCTACTCTTTCCTTTGTCCAGTTTTCAGTCCATACAAGGACCTTTCTTCAAGTCTAACTTTACTTTCTGGAATAATCTTAGACAGCTGGACTTAGATGATGTAGCTTCCTTTCCAACTGGCACTGTTCTATTCTATTCTACTCTATTCTATTCTATTCTATTCTATTCTATTCTATTCTATCCTATCCTATCCTATCCTATCCTATCCTATCCTATCCTATCCTTTGGAAACTCGGCAAAGGCATTTTGAAAACCCAAATAGATTACGTCCAGTTGGTCCTCTTTGTCCATATTCTTAGTGTTTTCAGGACCTGGAGCCTTTTGGTAGATGGACGTTGGCGATTTTGTAGATGGCCACACACCCACCCTCCAATACAGTGGCTCTTTGTTATTGTATTCTACATCATAGCCAGCAGTCCTACAATTTCATATTTGAGTTCCTCCAGGACTCCTGGGTGGATGTTGTCTAGTCCTGATGATTTATCGACCTCTGACTTGTCTATCTGGATAAACCCATCCTGTGTATTTACTTCAAACTGATCTATTTTTCTGACTTATCTGCTACAAAGAAAGCATCAGAATTGGGAATGAGACGGCTTCTGCTCTAAAAAACAACTGAGAGAGTTCACACTGAGGTTTCTTCATCTGCTGCAGCCCCTTCTACACCTTGGTCATCGTGTGGTTCCACTAATCCTCACCTGGCTTCCTGCTTCTGGTGTATTCACAAATTTCTCTACTCTCTGCTACAGCATTCTTTGCAAGGCTCTTTTCCCATTCTTTATAGCTTTCTTAATTTCTCATTTGAAATTGGCCTGCCATTTTTATGGGTTTTCCCATTTTCATTTGAGAAAACTTTCCATTTCTTAAAAGCCTTCATGGTTTTTTTTTTTTGATGGACTACATCATTTTCCCATTCAGCCATCCAGGGGATTTTTGGACTGCCTTGTTTTCCTTTTGAATTGTGGCACAATTTTTACTTATGCTTCTAACACAACTTCTAACAGCCTTTAGGTTTCTTTTAGGTTTCTTTTTTTTCATTATTTGCAAGGGACAGCTGTTAGAACTGAAATACATAAAACCTCAGAAAATTCTAACCTCAGACTGGACAACTCATACTACGAAGTACATGATGACAGTGCAGCCCCAACACCTCCGGCAACTCAAAAGGACGTTCTTTGTTATGGTCACTTTCAGCTTGCTGGACACCAAGAGTGAAAACGGGTCCTCGATGCATCCTTGTAGGGATCCACGCAGCAGAGAAGAGAAATCCATCTAGTTAAAACACAGAGCAAAAACTACATCCAAAGAAAGATGGGGAATGGACTGGGAGAAATATGCCTGGATGTGAAACGTGAGTGAAGGTCAGGGGCAGACTCCAAAAAGAGGCCTGGCAGACAAACTGCTGCATCGCACTGCAAAAACCAACAATCACATCACCGAAGATTATCATCAGGCAGACGTCCCCAAAGGACTGAGATAAGGGTGTACTGCAGCACTGACACTGGCACTTCCTAAGTCGTGAAGACTTCATTCCATTCCCTGATGGAACATGCTTTTCATACGCCTCTGTGTGGAGCAGACGTGGAGGTCGTCCTGCTGTACCTGCTGAAAGGAGCCAGGCTGGTGGTGAGGGGCCAGCTCGAGCACAGTTGCTGTTGAGCATCTGCCATTGGAAGAACTGGGCTGCACCTACTCTGGAAGTGTCACTCCCAGTTTAGAAGGGAAGTCAAAATTTAAGGAACAGTTAGGCTTCCTACCAAAGTTGGAGCATAACCAGTAGACTCAAAGAAGTCCCTGCAATTACACCAGAGCTCTCAATTTTGTTTGGGGCTTTTTTCCCCTACCTGTCTTGAGCTGGCTGTCACCTTCATTTACTTAGTTTTAATTATTAATATAATTCTTAAATTAAACCACATTATGAATATATATTGCCACTCTTTTTTCTCTTTCTTTGGCATGGTAAGTGAATATCTGTGTGGCTATGACATTTTTACAGAGATGTCAAGTAATCTGTTGGAGGGGGTTTTTTTTCTTTTTATTTTTGTGTCAGAAATGAATTAAAGTGAGAAATCTTCAGAGGTTGGTTACATAATTTTGAGGATTCGTATACATGCACATACTACACTTTGTAAGTTCTGCTATGCATTCAGTGCAATCAAAAGTATGTGATGTTTCAGTGATGCATATTTTACTAATATGTATAAATCTAAGGCAGTGCACATTAAAACGGGATGTCTCCTTGGTGAAGACTTGAGAGAAATAAAGCAGCAGCAATGGTTCCTTGACCTTTCTTTCTTATTTAAAGATTAAATAGGGACTATACTGCTCTTTTGAAAGCCTTTCTGCATCTATCCCAGTGGCATAAGAGGTCAGTACAATCACCAGGACCCTGACATCCTTTCCTCTGTTATGAAAAGTCCTTAATAATATGTATAGTTAATAAAATCTAATTGCATAATTCAGCTGTAGTCTCAGTCATGGTACTTGTCAGTGTGTCAAACCCATCTTTCATCATATGTGCTTCTGCGACATAAGTCCCCCCAAGTCTATTTGACTTCTCTGTAAGAATGTGCACTTTCAAATATTCAGTAATTGTAGGTTCTTGTTTAAACCCAACCAAATTTGGCACACTGTAATAAAGTGAAAGGTCATTTCTCATTGCTGCTTCTCTGAAGGTGACATTTCTTTGGTCGAGCTTCCTGACACTATGTAATTCCTCCTTCTGTTTATTTTACTGCTCTGGTACCTCATTAGCCATTGCAGAAAAGGGATTTCTTTGACTGTGGTTTGCACAGAGGACAGAACATATCAATATGCACGTAAAGAGTGTTAAGATGCACGCTATGTAAAAGCCAGCGTTTAGGGACAACCTGTAAATGTAACTTAATGAACCAACAGACCATAGCAGCTTCAAAGCACTGCAAATAAAAGAACAGAATCAATACTGAGACTCATGATTGTTGGTAGGTTGCTCTCATTCTTCTGCAAGGAACATAGTTGATTTCATTATGTCTAAATTCTTCTTACTAGAGAGATTCAAATCTCAGCTCAACCATACCAGGACAGCCATTTCCACACCTCTGACAACCTCTCCTACAGAAATAAAGTGGGGCCAGAGTCAAGCTGTACCTGTCAGGTCTGCTGAAAACTGCCTTGCTCTCCTGTGGACTCACAAGAAGGAAAACTAGGTAATTACGTTTTGCTGGCTAGGACAGCTTTGGGGTACCAGCACAAAAATTCCATGGCAGGAGTGCTGTTCTCCTCCTGCCCCTCAAGCTGAACTCCTGGTGCCCTCCTTTGCCTGCTTGAGTTGAAAGACAGAAGGTGACTGTCCGCCACCACAAAGCCCTCACCCCAGCATCCAGCATTCCACTTGGTTTTCCCTGGCACAATCCTCACATGGAGCCAGCGACATTTCAGCTAAATCTACAGTTTAGACCGTCCTTTTCTTTTTCACTGGCAAGTCTGGGTCCTCTTTTCCTTATAACATCTCTTTTTAGTTACTTTAAAAATTATTGTGTATCACTTCAGCTTTGTTTTTTCTTGCTGGACTGTGACAAAATTTCTTAGTCTCTCTTCAAAGGCCCAATTTTTCAACTTTTTGGAAGTTTTGTTGCTGTCAACTAAACTCTTCCCAGCATACTGTGGTAATTTTCAGACCTGGGCCCCACAACTGAACACATCCTTGCAAATGAGGCTTGCATGGGACTGTCAAATAGAGTAATTACCTTGCTTGTCTCCGCATATAATTCGTTATCAAAACTTGTACAATACCAAGCTTTTAAGGATAACGTCTTGTTTTTAATTTATGGTTACACTGTGGTATGGTTTAATGTTTATTTTCATTTCACTTTATCCTATATTTTTTCTCAATTTCTTTCCAAGACTTGTCTAATAGTAATGAAATAATTCTATCTTAACTCTCTCCCTCAAGGATTTTGTTTTCTTCTAATTTTACTCTCATCTGTTGTCCTCTATTAGGTCTCCCACATGTCTAACACTTAATCTCTACATTAATTTCATCTCCTAACAAAGTGCAATGTCACAGATAGAGTCCTCAGTGAAAAACACTGAGAAGGGAAGGAAAGGAAATTACAGTGGATGGAGGGAAAGAAAAATCACTATTATTTCCCTTAAATTTTCTGTAAAATGAAAACTTTCTTTTACACTCCAAAACTGAGCAGGATGGACAATTGAAAGAAAAAAAGTGATACTTTCTTTCACTTATACTTTCTTCCTTTCAGAAAAGCTGCCATTTTATACTTCTTATACTTTTATACTTCTTATACTACTTTCCGGGGAGAAAAAGCTAAAAAACCAAGCAAAACACAGAATCATGAGGTGAAAAAAATCTCTTGCACTTTTGCTAGAGAGAAATTCAAATCACAAATTTTAAAGCTAGGTATTAATAACATGTTATTTTTTTAAAAAATGCAAGTCATATTAAAAAGAAATAAAAGGTGTTCATTATGTACACCTTTTCTCTTCCAAAAGGGGCAAAGCAAAAAAAAAAACCCAAACAAAACAAAACCAGGCAGGAGGTCTCTTTAATTTAAATCTAGGAAAAAAAAAGTTACAACATTTCAGCATTTCTTAAGACAGATCTTTCAGAGTATTTGGGGGATGGAAATAGAAAAATGTAAAAAAAACTCCATCAACAAAAACCCCAAACCAAGCCAAAACTCCCAAAATATTTAGTTGCTTATATAGAGCAACCACTTGCAGTCTTTTGTTATTTCACAGAGTAGCATCCAGTGAAATGGAAGTACCGAAGAATGACTGGAGATTTATCCCATACCAGCCTGACTCCTACATTGCAGGTCAAATGAAGACTACCGTGTATTATTGCCTTTAAAATAAAACTGGGGCCTGTAAATATAGATTGTAATTAGGAGGCTCAGCTCTCCCTGCCTTGACTTCCACGACACGTCCATGATTACAGACATCAGCGGAATGCTCAAACGAGACGTGTCACGTGAGAGGCTCCCCTATTGCTTTACGTGCTTGGTAATAAGGAAAGGTTAATTGTGATCCTTCGTATTTCCCAAGAGAGACCCAGGAAATGCAGAAAGGTTCAGGTGTCTGTAAACACAGAGGTGTTTGGAAACCTGTGCCAAAGGTGGCTATTTTGCTGGCCTTGCCCCTTGTGTCCTGTAGTTCTCAGCAGCGTCCTTCTGACAACATCCCCTGAAGTATCCATAAAATTATTTCACAGGACACCGGAGTGTCACCAAGGCTAATTGACTTGTGCTGCTGCAATGATCTGTGGCTGTATACATCCAGACAGCCAGCACTGTTTCCAGCCAAATGTATACACGCATCCGCAAGTGGAAACTGGGATTTGAATTCATATCCTTTAGCTCCCCAAATGCAGGTCTTTATGCAGAGAGTTAAAAGAGCAGCTGTAGTCACACAAAAATACTGCTATTCATGAGGATGTTTACCCTGTTGAGGTGAAGAGCAGCAGTGTGTGCTCACTTCGGCCAAAGTGACAGATTTCCCAGGGAAATCTGCTTCTGGAGAAATGCCACGATTTCCTTACGGTATTTTGGGAATCTGTACCTGGCTACTACTGAACAGCAGATACTGGAGTCAGACTGAACTGTCTCAGTATCTTTTATCTCTGTGCCTCAGTTCCTGGTCTTCTCCTTATACACCCCATTCTTCCTTTCCCTCATGTTTTGTCTGACTTACACAGAAATACAGTTTTACAAGTACATTAAAGCTGCTGAAATTTAAGTATGAGGTGCACTACTCACAGCACAACTACTGATATTTAGTTAATTCAGTGAACATGTTCATAATTGTTGTAATGTATCAGCCCTTAGTACAACTCATTTTTAAGCTCTCTATCTTGTGTAATACTCCAGTCTAAGGAGATCGTTTAGGATTTAAATATGTATTTAGACGGATTTTCAATGCTTACACTTTTTAATTATATAATTACGGATGAGGAGGATGTGTTTGCAAAAACTTTCTGAAGGATTATACTAACACACTCCCTGCTGAGGCAAGATAACCTCACCTGCCATACCACCTGAATTAGGAAACTCCTGTAGTTACGGAAACAATGCTGGTTACCTTCAGTAGCTTCCTCAGAAACCAGGAGAGCTGTTTGTACAGGGCAAAAAAATATGCAAGAAGTGTTTCAAGTGTCCTTTAAAGAACTATTCAAAGCATTTGCTCTGGTTATAGCACATCTACTCTACGGTTTGGGGGAAAATAGGATTACCACAAAAACATCTTACAGGACTTTTTGGCTGATGTCCAAGGATCCTGATCTCCATTCCAGGAGCAAACAAGAGGCAACCTGCTCATACATTCACTCATTTCTACTCGTTTCCACTTCTGTGCACAGCCCAGGAATCATACTTGGAAACAAGATGTCCCCATTTGTTCACATGGAGGCACAGGAATTCCTGCTTTCAGTGACCTGCGTGGCATCTGTTGCAGTGACACAACACCAGGTAAACCAAAACCCTACAGCCAGTGCAAGAGAGGTGGTGCCATTTCTTTCATACTGTCCTCAATATGGCACTTAGGGACTTAGTGGGAAAGAAAAGGATTTAATGTGTTTTCCTGGTGTGGAATACTGCATAGCCAAACCAGAAGAGAGGTGATGACACTGTAATACAACACAGAGATGTCAGAAATGAAACATGAGTCCATATCTTACCAACAGCCAGAGCTGGGCAAGACTAGTGCTGAAAAAAAGCAAGATAGAAGAAAATGAGAAAGGTAATAATCAGCATAAATACAGACCTGTCCCAAATAATCGAATGTCTTAAATATAAAAAAAATGGATTGTATACTGATTTTTATATTTTGCAAACGCAGAACAGCTACAGCTATTTTGAAATCATTCAAGGACATGAATCCGATTCCTTCAGTGTTGTTATTTCTGTTTTTAATAAAAATGCCACAGTGTGAAGTTCAGATATCTTAGTTTTGCTTTCTCATAGTATAAGTGCAGAATAACAACCATAAAATCAAATTGTGCTTACTAGCTTTTATTGCCTTTCACATCTAAATAACCCAAAGCATTTTACACATCAGAAGGGTCAGTGAGACCAGGCACTCAGCAACTGTCAGTGTGAAGCTGCCTGTAGTGACATCAACCTGCTCAGGACAGGAAGCCAAATGATACTGAAATTTATGAAGATTGAATTTAATTACCTAAAAAGGCTTGAGAAGGGCTAGGACTGCTACTCTTACAAAGAACCTTATGTGCCCAAAATGACACCTCTCTAACAGCACATCTCATTTCAGAGCTAGGGCTGCCAGGTACTTGTTAACTCCTTTTATTTCCTGGTGCATATGTGTGTGTTGTGATGATTTACCATTCAAATAAAACCCCTTTCCAGCTTAATGAAATCCAGATTTGTTGCAGCATCAAGATGGCCAGCTCATAAATTATAACTCTGGTTCTTTTTTCTCCAAACATAGGGCAAAGAGCTCTACTTGTACCTAACACCAAATACTGTATCTGGTACTGGATCAATCATATTACTGAGGTATTTTCTGAATGCAACACCTGTTCCCATTGCATGGCGGTTTTGACTCTTGCCTGTCTGTTGTTCACAAATAATGGTCCTAATGCATTGTACAGCTCTTCTATAAGCACTGAAGTGTAGTTAAATAACAGCATAAAGGACGTGACAAAAAAAAGTTAGAAATGGGAGAAGGAGAGGGAGGGAAGAAATTGAAAAAAAGAAAAAAAAATCAATTTTAATAATAGCTTGACAATTACAATTAAGTAATCCAAAGCTCAAGCTGAGCATTTTTGTTACACACGGCATGAATGATGTTTGTACTTTGGAACCTTTAAAATATTTAAGCAGAGAAGAAATGAAATGAACTGCAACCAGTTAAGGTCATCCATTTAGGACAAAATTGATAAAATATTAAAATGCAAGAAATAAATTTTCAAACAGAGATACTGAGGCTTCATAGAGATGTATTATTCAAAGCAGAGGAACATGTGTGACCTCTAGGCTATTACATAATGGAGAAAGGATATGACAGTTCAAATGTACAGGAACAGCAGAGGCAGGGAGGGAAGATAGATTAACCATTCCGTAAGCCAGTGCCAGGCTTCCAGGATACTTTAACTGGACCTCCGTATTAAAGCATTGCACTCTCAGAGCCAGTTCTTGGACCCTGCTATTGTATTGGCCTTAAAAACCTGTGGAAAGATCGTGGATTTTAACTAAAGATTGATTTTGTGTCTAGCTGAGCATGTTGGTTCCCAGATGCTGCCATTTACAGCAGGGGTGGTCCTGGGCTGCCAGGTTTTAGTGTCTCAGCTTCTTCAAAATCCTCACTCTGTCCTTACACATCTTTCCATAGAACAGCCTGGAGTCAGGACAGCACAGGCTGGCCAAGGTGTAACCAAAACACTTCTCTCTTGCTGTGGTCAGCTTTGCTGGCTCACAGCCAGCCTTCCACTTGTCCTTCTCTGCTCTAACAGGCCTCAAAGATGCCCAGTTTATGCTTTGGACAACTTCAAGGGGAGTAGTCAACCTCTAGCAATAAATTATTCAATTTAAATTTAAGGCCAGAGTCAGTATTTATTACACAGAGTTTATTATAAAATGGGGTTTTTCAAAGATCTCAGTTCTTTTATGTCTGAGGTTTTGGGGAAAAATCTCCCCAAAACGAAGAAGTAGCTGCCTAAAACAAGAAGTATCTTTAAATCCCAGCAAAATCTGCCTAACAGCAAAGTCTTTTCTCCTTTGAAAAATTAATTTCCACCTAGCAGAGGGCTCTTGCCTTCAAGCTCAGTGTTCGGAGGCAACTCCACTGCTCTCCTGTCGGCAAAACGTGTTCAGTATTCACACAGCCAGAAATGCTGTGCCTAATGTAAGGTTTGGAACTGCACGTCAGGTGCCAGGCATCAAAAAGTTGGGGCACGTAGTGCTAAAGCTTTTTCTTGGATGCATATTAGCCTCTCCAGAGGACATACAAAAGCACCTAAAACATTAGGAAAATTAGTGTCACTGACAGTCATTTGCGATCTTGAGTCTTCCAAATGTTTTTGATCCTCTTCCCATTTTTACTCGATTGCAATCATCCCATGTAAAAAAATAATCTTTGCATTTGCAGAGTAAGCATTTATTTCTAGCTCTCAAAGCTCCTTCCAAAACTAAGTATAAACATTATTAGCTTGATTTTATAGCTGTCCTAAGTGGAGAGAGAGGGACTGTTTACAAATGAGCTTCTATGCAGGATGTAGGCCTAACCTACAATAGTTCTGCTCCGTTCCTGGCACTTCAGGCTCTTATTCTGACAAAGTATTCTCTCAAATAATGCAGAAGTTTCAGATCACATTTTAGTTGTCCACATATTTTACCCCAGAATTTGAAAATACGACCATGCTCCTTGTGCTTATAATTATCAAGAGCGATCATAGAATACAACCCTTTGAGTCAAAGTTAATTTTTTGTTGACATACCTCAGACTGACCATATCGATCAAATCGAAGGTCCAGGCCACCAGGTACCATTCCTCCAGCAGAAGCCAACAGCAAATGCCTAAGGAAGTGAATAAGAAGTGGTAAACATGCAGTGACACATCCTCAGTATAGTCCTACAGTTTCTAGCGATCTAAGATTCAAGGATTATTTTTATAAGTATTTTTTTTAAGAGTTACTATCTGTGTATTTGAAAATCTCTGATAGGTTTTACTCTCATTAAGTTGTCTGATTACATTTTCAATAGATACAAAAAAGTGAGATTCATAAAACGGTGTAGCAATGGTACCACACTTAATTACAGCTTGTGTGAAAAAAAAAAAACCCCTCTCATGGTCTTTCTAGACTTGAGCTGGTATTCCTCTTCCTACTAAATCCAGCAGAAAAAAATCCATTGATATTGGTGTGTGGGAGACTGGTCTCAGAATTACCTAGAAAAAAACCAAGAAATATATTTTAATTAAGCCAATGTGTCTTCCTCAAAAATCTGGTAAAAGGGATTTCTATGGCAAGACTGCAGAAGAAGTGAGCTACTCTTTTCAGATAATAGAGGAACAAAACTACAATCAGATAACTTGGGAAACTTACACCAACTTCAGTGAAACTTTGCCGAAAAATTCTGCTGTGCCTTCAGCACAGACAGGAATTTTGCAGCCAACACAATTTTTAAAACTGAGATAAGTATGTGTGTGGGGGGAGGGAATAATAGAGCTTTCTATTAATGGAAAGCAGTCTGGCTGCAGCCTGAACTGTGGTGTCTTCGCTCCCCATAATCATGGCATTAATTACTCCATAGGTCAAATTATGTTTCTGTTTGAAAGAGTTTGGCCGTCTACGTGAATCAGGGCATGCATATTTAGATCTACTGTATCCTCCAGCACGGGCTTTTATTCTTGTTTGATGCATGCAGGCTACTAATTTAGATTTTCATTGAAGATGGCTATTTTTTCCTCTCCTGCACAATGGCAGTCCAGTTCTAAAATACATAGAACAAGCACACATTAAGTGAATCTGAGGGCAAATATACTTCCTCCTTTGACCATATGGACGGGATTTTCCTTTAAAATAAAAAGGCCAAAAAGTGACTGGAACAATGCCCAAAGGGGAGAATAGAGACAGACATTTAAAGGTGAGCTCACTAGATTTATAATAGCAGGGGACACTATCATCCTTTCCAGCCAGCTACCAGGTTAGCAGCAGTGCTTATATCACAAGAAGGGCCCAGGAGATGCTTCCTTAGAAAATAATAGCTACAGCTATTAATATATGGGGGAAGCTGTAACAATCCACTTCAGATATTGATAATAAATTACATTGTTCAGATATGAGATTACACACTCCAGGCAAGCAAACAGAAAAGCAGGTTTTTTTGTGTGTATCAGTGTTACTTAGAAGAGCTGCTTGGAAAAGTTTTAAGGAATTAGAGTGCTTCTGTCCAGAAAGAATAGCCAAGAGCTTTGAACAAAAATACTGCTCAGCATTTAAGCATATTAAGAGCCTGGATGAAACAGTAGCTCAGGGCTCGCAGGGAAGGTGCTGCTTCTTATGTTAACCTGATCCCACTATTTGTGGGAACAACTTGTGAAATTACTTTGAATGTATCAGACAACACAGAGAAAACATCAAAATATTGTAGCACATAGCAGGGCTTCTTCAGTCAATGAAAGCCCTTTCACAGTAGCATTAGAATCATCTTTAAGAGGGCCAGTAGTGACCCAGCAAGCCACCCACTAAAAACCAAGACAAGCAGTCTTGGTCTCAGAATTTTTTAGAGGATTAGCTTGCTCCCATGTGCAAAGTGATGTACCAATTTTGTTGTCCAAAACTTAAAGTAAGAAACACAATGGGGTAGCAGGAAATAAGCCTGAAAATGCTAGGATTGATAACTCTAAACACATAAAAAAATACCATGAGCTTGTTTTAAGAATTACTGTACTTCAGAGCCCAGTGATATTTCAGCCATCCGGCTGGTCTGCTGGTGTTGAGATGAATGGATTCAATGTTTTTACATTTTTCTCAGCCACAAAGATTAGACATTTGTTTGTCTGTATTATGATAGCAAATATGCTCATATTACCACAGCTATGGGAGCTGAGAGCTGTAGAAGCCCTTAAAAATGGTGACCTTGTGGATAAGGTTGTGAGTGTTGCCATGAGTGAGCTCCGAAGACATTTCTGAACTCTGTTCAAGATCCTTCTCTTCTGATTTCTGACTGAGCACACAGTACAAGAATTCCCACTGAAGCCTGGAGAAGTTAAAATCCTCTTTACTTGAGGCGTTCAGTGCTTTGTAGGATCAGAGCATAAGCAAGGCTTACAAATGAATACAATCAGAGATTGTTTTTTTTTAACTGTACGTTTTTAACTGTATTGCAATCTTTAACACCACCTTTAAAAAAAGTCAGACTGTAGGAGGATAAGCATAATACAGCAAGTTTGAAAAATTCCCTGACTCCCTGGCACCACAGATTCAAGTCTCGGGGTCACTGAACCCTTCACCTTTCTCAGATAGATAAGATGACTACTGCAATATTTAATACAAGATAAGCCACACAAGCATTTGACTGGATTTGACCTCTCAGACAGCTTACAAACCCAAGAGCTTGTGTAACCTGAACCTCTGCAAGGAAATGGGTATTTGTACATTCTCCTGTAGCTCCAAGAACTGGAGACTTCGGAAACATCAAATATCATAAGACATGCTGAAGGTGTTAGCTAGAAATACTGCTGAAGACACTTCTTTAGCTGTAGCCTCAAGTATCAATGGCCAAAGCTGCCACTCACACAGGCATGAAGAGCAGGCTGAGCTCTAGGAGTCTGTACAGCTGCAAAGCTCCCCTCCAGAAGCAGCTGCACCTCGGAGACAAACAGTAGGCACATAAGAACACCAGACAGATCTGCAGATCAGATCCTGCTCCTAAGTGACAACAGGCTGCTTAGAGACAGCTCTTTGCATGGGAAGCCTGGATGGGTTCTCTGTTGTCCCACGTATATCACTGTATTTCCATGTAACTTGGTGGTGAGGCAAACAACCTGCATGGTCAGATACACAAACATAAAGTTATGTCCTTCACAACCAGAGAAGAAACCAGATAGCCAAAACCATCCATTCACATGATTTTGCTGTCCCAAGCACTGTCCTGGTGGTGTAAGCTCTGGTCTACCAGACAAGCAGGGCAGAAGACAGAAGGCTACAGGTGGGCAGCATGGACAGCCACAGGCCTGGCCACACTCCACTGACTCTCCCAGTCTCCCTTAACCAGCTGGCCAGGAGTCCTTAAATTCTTCACACAGCTTCTGTACAAGTATTTCTACTCACATGAAGCACATATACAGCTTCAGAGCACCTTAAACCTGTCTCCCCACGTGACAAAGTTTCTTTCAGTGGCTACTGTCACAAAAGGAAGTGCCTGAGGAGAGGTACTCAGAGTTTGCTGGCCTGCTTAGCTCAGGCTTCTCATGTAGCAGAAGATGCTGTCATTCATATTGCTGTGGCATCCAAATCTGCTCTGAAAAAAGTTATCTGTTGGTAAGGGGACACATGGCTTGAAGCTCTGGTAGTGCCACATGCAGACTAGCAATAGTGGAAAATTCTGAAGTGCAGACAGCCTCAGACAGACACAGAAATAATCCAACAAATGTCAACAAACTTCGGCAAAGCATTCCTGTTTCAGAAGCAGTAATTCCTTATGAAAGTATTTCCATTTTGTACTTCGTACTTCAGGGTGCACTTCAAATGCCTCTGAAAGTCCAGGACAAGAATTCTTGTCTTAATCCAAATGTCCTCTAAACAGCAATGGAATTTTGAAATTGCCTGTAAAATGTCAGAAACTTGGGGACTTTTTTTTCCCTTCTGTTGTGGCATCAGCAGAAATGTAGTTTTAAATGACAGAGATATGTGTCTTGTTTAGCATGATTTATGAAGGCTTCTGGGGAAGTCAGGACCACTTCAAACCACTTTGACTAAGAAATAAACTAAACCAAACCATTGTAAAAAAAATTAGGAAAAAGTATTAAATGTAAATTAATGAAGCATTTTGATATGTTCTTAATGCTGTGCTTATTTGGTAAAAAGAAAAAATAATTAGAAAATAATAATTAGAAAATCTATTCTTTCCACTGTAATTGCATCTGTCTGTACAAATATATTAATTTCATATTACACAATTCAACATTTAAGAGATGTGGAATCAAACTAATCTATTGCTTTTGTAGTATTAAACTTGATGCTAACCAGCACAGTTCCAAATCTGGAAACACTTGCCTTAAGTTATGCAAATAGTCACAATTACTTCAGTGGGTCCACTGTCATACTTAAATATGTGTGGTTTCAGGTTCAGGAACCTGGTGACTCTTCACCAGCTCTGTGCCTGTGCATCCTGCACGTATCTATTGGCTGCAAAATGTTCCTGCAGAGGGAGAGATGAAATCCACAGGCTGGGCAACCGCTTGCGAGATGGATAAATACGATCAGCTTGCCAGAGGTGCTTCCTTTGTGTCAGATTGTTACAGTCAGGAAGACTTGACAACCTGTGCCTTCAAAGGCAACAGTTCAAGGTGGCTAAGATCAGTTTCCTCAATCTGACATAAACAGGTATTAGGGATTATTTCCCTGACAGAGACAAGGAGCTGACCTAGATTCAGATGCAAAGGTTATATATGTGTAAATGTTACACGTATTACTAAAGTTACAGGATGCTTTTAAATCCAGAATTAATATTGTATGGTAATGGTTCTAAATATGTGTGTAATGAACAACAGGTTGCCCATAAGATCGGAGATCTGCTGACCCTGATGGCAGTGACAGTAAACTGCAGCTGATATAGTCCAGGCTGATAAAGGGACAAATGTGACATTGCCAGGAGCAAGTCACCTGCTCACTTTCTTCTTGTTACCTGTAAGTCAGCACTAACTGGGTGTTACTGCCTAGCATGCAAATGCTGTGCTTTTATTAAAAACACATACACAAGTATATATATTTCACATATACAATATACACACACATACTTACATGAAAAAAATATTCTAAATAAGGATTCCTTGGCCTTCTAGAAATTGCAGAGACCTCTCATTGCCTTCTTCCAAAATACACAGCTCTGCGTTAATTGGTTTCATTAATTTTACCCACACAAAGCTTTTTTTTCACTTCTGCTTGGTTGATTTTTTGAACTGAGCTTCTAGGTAAGGTCTGTTCCAGCCATGGATAAACCAGTTACAGTTAAATGCCACCCTTTCCATGCTGTTGTATGGATTACTGACCACATTGATTTGGTAGGTGAAGTCCAGTATGATGACAGAGTTCCTGTGACAGCAGAGGACTGGGCAATACGGAGCTAATTTCTGCTGCACTCTGCTCTAGGGAGTGGTGAACTTCTGTTTGAACTGATGGTGGGACAAACTCTGGTTCTTCTCCTGTGAAAATATTCCAAACAGCAAGAGACAATGTTTCCAACCCTTTGCTGCAATGGGCTTCTTACACAAAGGTTTCATTCTGAAATCTTTTGTGTTAACTCAGTGACTTCTTTAATGTGGTGGGACTTTATATTCTGTGGTGTCCTATACAATTTTAACCTTTTTTCCCTTTTGACCAAGCTGGTTACGGTAATGTTAACGAGGTGACGACACCCCAGAGCTGTGCCTCTTTTCCCTACATTACTTAATTTGCATGCAACAAATGGTATATATTAAAAACAAAGAAGAAATCCACTTTTAAATGTTGCCTTAGGATGTTCACCTAAAATAATGTTTCCTTCAAAAGATGGGATGATAATGATTTTAATATAATGGCAAGATCTGAGGAAGTTAGTGATCATTTGATTTTACAGGGGCCAATAGTAACTGAATATTTAAATGTAGACATGCTACATTTTAATGTAGACATTAAATAGACATGTCCTCTGTCCTAAGGTCATAAAACAGAAAAGGGAAAGATAACTATGAAAGAGATTTCAAAATTTCAGAGTGACATTTAGGTGAGCAGCTTTTGTGCATGTTGAATATTTTTGTACCTTTAGAAATTGTGCCTTTCATAATATAACTGTGAATTTTTTCAGTTATCTTAATAATGGTGTGAATTAATTTTATTTGGGGTTTTCTTACCGAAAAATTAACATATTTAGTTCTGATATACTTAATAATATGCTCTGGGGAGGAAAATTAAGGAGGCAAGAGTATGTGCAAATAGGGTCAAGCAGCATGAAAATTCTTCTGGACAACAGCATTCCAGTGGAACCAGCTCAAGAGTCAGGAGCACAGGAGAGACAACCTGATGAAACTTGGCCCCAGTAAACAGAGTTCAAACATAATGGGAATCAGCAAACAGAAGCTTCAAAATATTTACACATATCCAGAGAGAGAAGGAAAGTTCACATCCATAATGAATGGTCATTAGAGAAAAAAAAATCAAAGCAAAATGAAAGCAGATTTTTAGACAAAGCTGAGTTTAAACCAGGGCTGACTACAGCTGCTTTAATGGCTGAATCCGAAATTTGGCTCGGCTCTAGTTAAACTGTAATCTGACAGCCAATTCTCTGCTGAAACCACTTAGTTTGTGGAAGAAACATGGTTCTGGCACCATAATTTAAATTATGATAACTATGGAATCACTCTTATGGTGTTAAAGGGTAATATCAGGCTCATTTACTAACCTCCATAGTTTGCCCAGAATATTTTTTGTCCAGGAAACCCAAAAGCTACAAAGTTTAGCAGCCTGTACAACTTATAGTAGTAGCAGTCCATTAGTTACCTTCTCAAAAAAACCCCTGCAGGGTGTGTAATCTTCTTAAATTTCCTGGGTTTTTTTCATTTTACAAATGGAGAAACTGAGAAAGGTTTTGCCATAGACAATATTATGAAGTGTTCAAACTTGTGAGTGACATAAATAAGTGGTTCTCAAACAGAGGTGCACATACAAGAAACTGTACCTAAATAAATTCTGGGTGGTAGATGATGTAAAGTTGTCACTGCCAATGAATGGACTTTTTAAGACAATGGTCTCCAAGGTGGGGTACACACAAGGCAGACCACTGGGATGAAGGAAGACATTCTTTATGTGTATGCCATTGATAAATAAATTATTAAAAATCATTTAATCTATTTCATTTTCAACTCATGCTTTTTTTTTAATTTCTATTTTGTGCATGTTTTATAATACATAGAATTTATTAGTACAGCAGCGCACGTATATAATTTATAAATAAATAACTGATTGTACATAGAGTGGGGGTGCATTTTTTTGCTGATAGGGGTACATGAGAAAGTTTGGAGACCGGCATTTAAGGATCAGCCCCCGAGTGACCAAAGTGGGACTCCCATTATTTGACAATTCTTCTCTAAAAGGTTGACAAATGTCTCTTGGGACTTCTTGCAAAGATCAGTGAAACAAACGGAAGCCTTTTGTAAAAACTTCAAGTGGATTTGGATCAGGCCTGTAAGAATTACAGCAACAGAGGTAAGAGGAGGTATCTGTCACTCCTGAATCCTGTTCCTATAGTGTTTCTGGCATTGCTCTCCACAAAGTATAGTATAGATGCAGAAGGAAGAAAAAGTGCTTATGTGTAATTCTGCATAGCAAAGGAGTAGTTTTGTAGTGAATAAAGTACTGACGTGGGGCAAGATAAACACTTCTTGGATCACAGCAAAGGTTACAGTTAGCAAAACAAATTTAGCTGTCAGCTCTGTACTTTTTCTAGCATTACACAACATAATCATAACACGCAGAACACTTGACACTGCTCTTATAAAATAACCGAGTGCACAGCCCACTAGTTTTGACAAACAATTGCATTCTATCATCCTAACAAAGGCAGCCATCTTATTCCTTAGCCCGTGACTTGTCCACTCAGGGCACAGCATTGCTGCTAACAAGAGGCACTCCGTGGTGTGAGCCCTCTCCTGCCACAGATTTCCTTTATTATTGGTGGCTACGTCCGAGTGGCATTGATCAGCACCAGCTTCTCACTGACCATGGGCCTGCAGCCTGGACAGGAGGTGTGCCCATCCTTGATGCCAATCACGCTGTCCCTCAGGCAGCTCACAGGCATGTTCTTTTCTCGGATCTGAATGATTAAGAAGGGCACCTGAAATACAGCTATTGCTGCCGCTGCACTCTAAAAATGTGGCAACGTAATGCAACACTTTTATGCACCAGAAACGATTCTATCACTAGAAAAAAAGGTAAGTGCACGTATTGAAACATCTAAAATCAATCATCACCTACCAGGAATAGATCATGTCTGAAGAGCTATTGCTTATCCTCCTCGGTTTCAGTAGTAACTTCACTGGAGGTCTGTCTCTAACACGCCTAAGTGAATGGGAGGGTCAGAACGAAGAAATTTACAGCATCAGCATATTTTTCTTGCTGTGAACCTCCCTCCACTAATTGAAACTTCTTCCCAGTTCTCTCAGCTGGCTTTTGGGCTCCATATGGATCTTCTGCAGCCCTCTTCATTGTACCATATGAAAAAGATGACTGACACTTCCAGGACATTTTAAATTTAATAAAACACATGGTTATTAATGATACTTAATTATAGAGGATATAACTGAAATTACATTAGCTCTAGAAAAATGCACAAATATAAAACCAGGGCAACATTTAACACAGACACACTACTAGTCCATTTTTGTTAGTATATCAATAGGACATTGACTGATGGGTCTGCACTGGACTGTTCTCCAGGCACTGCCACACTTGTGCTGTGGCTGCTGCTGTAATTTCGATCTATACACAAGGGAGGGACTCAAATGATTTCAGAGGGTGCAGAGGGGCTCATTCATTAGTCTGGCCTCATAAAAACTTACTCTACTGCAAACATCATACTGGCTACACCTATTTTAATGCAATTAAAAGACTGCATAAATCAATGCCGCAACAAGCATTCCCCTTTAGACATCCACTAATGATCTTAGCTCCTAGGAGAGAGCTTTGCTTTCCTTTCCTGAGTGTCAGGTCACTACATCTGGTTGGCCTTCCAGAGGCAGCAGAAGTCAGATCCTGGATAGCCAAGTGGCTACAGGTACTCTCTGGCACCACCAAGCCATTGTAGACTCGGAAGCTGCTCAACAGACTTGCTTCTCTCCGTGCTCCTGGCAGAGCAGGTGTGCTGCTATTGGCTTAGGGGGCTTAATCTTTTACATAGTTAGCTGATATCCATGTTTTGGGTTCGTGCTGGAAACACTGGTGATAATACAGCGATGTTTTTGTTACTGCTGAGCAGGGCTTACACAGAGCCAGGGCCTTTTCTGCCTCTCACCCCACCCCAGCAGTGAGGGGGCTGGGGATGTGCAAGGAGCTGGGAGGGGACACAGCCAGAACAGGTGATTCCAACTGACCCAAGGGATAACCCATAACACATGGAGATATGCTCAGCATGTAAAACTGGCGAAGAAAGAATCAGGGGGAGACGTTCAGAGTGACGGAGTTTGTCTTCCCAAGTCCCCGATACACGTGATGGAGCCTGGATTTCCTGGGCATGGCCGAACACCTGCCTGTCCTTGGGAAGTGGTGAATGAATTCCGTGTTTGGCTTTGCTTGCACCTGTGGCTTTTGCTTTACCTGGTAAACTGCTTTCATCTCAACCCATGAATTTTCTCACTCTTACCCTTCCAGTTCCCTCCCCCATCACACTAGGAGGGAGGGAGCGAGTGGGGCTGAGTTTCTGGCTGGGGTTACACCACAACAGCAGGCACTGCTGACAGACCTGCATCTCACTGCTGTCCTGCCTCAAAGATCACTGCTAGTGTTCGTGTAGCAAAGAGGCCCTGGCCCTGCCTCCAATCCCTTTACAATGACAATACACGTCCCATCATGCACTTTTTATAAAAGCGGAGTCACAAAATGCTTAGGTGGCTTATCCAGGATCCAAAGTAGCATCAAATTGGTAATTCTTACGTAACTCTTGGGGAAAGCAGCATATTTGACTGAATCATGATGCTTCCCAACCATAAATTATGACACTTGCATTCAGCACTTTCAGATCTATGAGCTGTTTGGTCCCTGACTGATGACTGATGAAATAAACTTCTTTTATCCTCCAAAACCTGAAGAGAAATAGGGTATATTTTAAGCTTATTTTATGAGTGAGCCCACTGCGGTGATGCCTTAGGTTCCACTCAAGGCATCAGCGGAACAGGTAAAAAGGTGGTGGTTCCCAGGAAACCTGTCATTATAAGCCTAACTAAGTAATTTTCTGGAGACATGCATATGATATTAAAAATAGGAACAGCAAGGAAACTGAGACAGAGACTGGCAGAATCACGCCATGCAGAAAAGGGCTAGGTTAAACTCATACTTCCCCATCCACAACCAAGAGCCCCCCACAAAGCCCCATGGGCTGCACATTAGGTAGGGCAAGGCTGCTGATGCTCTGGAAGGAGGTCTGTCACACACAGACAGGAGGATCCCAAAGCACAGATCACTCCAGGTTCATCCCTTCCCCCTTCATGAACAGCACCCCAATCTGCTATTCACAGAGGTGAACAAGGGGAAGGGCACAAAACCCACTGGACATCTTCATAACGTTTATGTTTATCTGAACACTGTTTCTATCATTGTTTTATAGTCAGGAGCAAGTCAACAGGAGATAAAGAGGAAAGATGACTGAGGAATTAAATTATCTGTAGTGCTGAGCAAGCCTTTTTCAGCCCACTGTGGTTTGAATTTGTCACCTGACATGATAAGGTAGAAGAGGTTATGTCACACTTCAGCTCAAGATGCACCTGCCTGGGAAGGCCTGACACCCCTCATTAAAGGGGACAGTGCTTGACTCAGCACTGAGGTTAATACTGAAGTGTTCCCCTGCAGCCAGGACTGTGAGCCCTCATTGCCATCATCCTCTGGATGTTGCTCTAAACACTGGCACCCTTAATGATAAACAGAATCTGTTTCAGATCTCAGAGACAAGCAGCTAGAATTTGAGATAGCTATCCTTTGATAGGCAAGGAGGGCAATTTTAACTTTTTTTCTTGTGCACATTAGGTGTCAGCAGAACTTTAATCAATCTTCATGTGATGCCAATAGTTCACAGATAGAGCTGCAGTGCTTGAAGGAAATAGGTTATCTTTTCCCACTGTGAGCTGCTAGTTCTGAGGAGTGTTTGATACAAGACCGAAGTAACTGTGCAATCTGAATTTGAAAGGACCATTAACCAGGAAAAATTAACAAAATACTTAGAAATGACTGAGCTCGGCTGGCCAGTTTTCCAGCTGTGACCTTTAACTCTCCATAAAGAGAAGGTGCTTTAAAAAAATCAAACATTCTCACCAATCTGGTTAATTAAACAGAATGGTAAATGATCCCACATGTGGAAGGAATCCAAAACCAGTTTGGGTAGAAGAAAAAAGTTGCAGTTATAACCCAGTCTTATTTAAAGAAAAGAATAAATATTTAAGCATATGGTATAATATTTCATGAACCTGCAAGAGTAGTGTAAATATGTAACTGCACTAAACATATATAAATATTGCACTAAACATTATAAATAAAAATAAACTGTGAACGAAAGAACTTTTTCCCTAAAAAATATTATCAGAATACTCAGCATATACATATATATATATCTAGGGAGAGAGTGTAAGCAGGCTAGCCAAGTCTTGTAACTTGTAAGCCATTTTAAGTTACTTATACCAGACTCAAACTGATTAGTGCAGATTATCTGGGCACATCTGACTGTCCTGGCCTAGCAAGGATGTTGTCTGACTGTGCAGCTCAAGAACAAATGAAACCATAGGCACTGCCAAGTCAAGATGTCAGCACTGGATTCTCTTGGTAGCTTGCTGTCTCCAGAGGTGAAATTTGGAAATGAAATGTTCAAAGAAAAGAAGCTTTGGTACAGGCAAACCATGGAGTTTATGCTGAAAATAAGTGGCTGCCAGCCTGTTGATCCTATTGATTAATTACAGGCTCAGGTATAAATTGAGTGACCCTTTCCCTTAATGTCTTAAGAAGTATAACAAGAATACAGTATGAAAAGGGATTAAAATTGACCAATTTCCAGTCATTGCCCTTAAACCTGACAGAATGAAAAGAAAGGGTCTGGAGGTCCTGTGACAAATCTGAAATCTCTAAGTTAATACATCAGTCAGCTGTGTTCTCTAGTAGCAAACCACAGCCAGTGTTCATAAAAGAGAAGTTGTGTTTGTAGAAGTTAATTTCTTTTAAGATTATTTAAGAGATCTCATGATTACTTTCCAAACTTCACACAGGACATGATCCATTCCCAAACTGTAAAAAATAAGTCCTGCTTCTGACTGTACCCTCACACTGCCATGGCATCCTGCTGCTAATACTTACAGTCCTAAATCTAAGTTTAGGCTTGAAGAATTAGATCATACTTTCTTTTCCCTTTCATCACACTAGAAGGTGTGTCCTCCTTAGCTAAGTACTTGGTTAAATATCCCCTAGCTGTTCAGCAGGAGCCCTTATGTTCTCTTTCATGAGCAGGAAATGATGAGCTCCTGGTCCAATATACAATTATTTAAAAACTGTATTATCATAGCACCTAGTGGTCCCAGTCATGGACCATCACCCTCTTGCACTTGGCACTGGACAAGCATGTGCAGAGGCAAAGTACATTCCCCAGATAATTTTCAACCCAGTTATGAATAAAGATACAACAGAGGGATACATCATGGAAAGCACAAACAAACGAGATTGGTTGATGCAATACAGTAGATTGAAAAAAGTTGCTTTGATGTGGCTCTTCTTCCACATTTCAGTCTTCCAAGAATCATTTAAAATAGCTAAAATCCTTTGATTTCTCCCCTAATAATACTTTCCCAGGTGACCATATGCCACAGGGATGCTGCATGATCACAAATGGGAAAAATACCAAAGATCGTAAGGGGAATGAGTCATGAAGCAGCAAGACACGTTCTAAAAATATTTACAAACCCTTAGCTAGAAGAAAAAAAAAAAAGGCTGCTGCAAATAGCACTTCTTGGACAACAGGAGTCTTTGTATGGACAAACAGCACATGTACCAGAACAAACTGCAAGCTTTTCATGTGAGACCAATTTTCAAAGAGCTTATGAATGTCTCTCTCCTGAATTTCTTCTTCAATTTTTGCTTAAACTGTCCTGAGTCTTACATATGGAGAAGGAACAAGCTTAATCGGGGCAACTGTAAGCCTTTCATCAATTCAATTATCCAGTAAAGGGCTCACTCGTTGAACTCAGCCATAAAATGTTAGAGTCGCAGTGCTGCTCCTGTCTATCAGCTTCTGTCCCTGAATTCTTTGTACCCTTAGGGATGTTTTATCTTCTGAGAAATGTGACAGTCTGCCTTTAGCGACTGGCCTCGGCACAGCTCCATAACCAATGTATTGACAGATAGAAGGTAGCGTGGAAAGTGAAGCAGTTCACGACTTGTGTCTGTCAAGCTGCTTTCCTCTGCAGACACGAGACCTTTAAAAGTTATTACAGGGCCTTTCAAACCATTAGCTTACATTAATGACATCAGATTTATTTTTGCAGGGATCTATGGATCTACAGCAGTATCGCATTGAATCTCATTTCCCAGTATTTTTACCTTTTGGGAAATATAATTAAAATATTATCATAACTCTAAGCACACACAGGGCTTATCTTTGAAAGGTACCTTTGCTGTTGGAAGAAGAGGCTTAAAATGGGAGGAGAATTCACCGATACTGCCAGTATTTCTGACATTTTCTACTGAAATGTGACTTGATTATTTCTATATGTAGACTTGAATCTGCAGTTTCTCTTCTCTCCATTTTGAAGAGGGAGCAAGGGAGACCGCTGTTTCGAAGTAAATGAAAACCAATCACATCACCTTTAAGAATATACTAATTTATAAAAATTAAATTCAGAAGAACACAGGACTAGCTGTGGAATATTACAGGCATCCTCATGAGATCAACCTCACTTTTGATTTTGCAGGACACTAAGGTATGCAGCTGTGTTGACATCAGTGCTTCATTTTGGGGATAACACTATACAAATTGTTCAGTGCTGTGATTTCCTCCTTGTTTTACTTTACCTGACTATCTCTGTTTCTGTGCCCCAGCATCCTGGTAAGGAGAACATGAGTCAGAGTCTCCTGAAAACCATTTTCATTTAAAATCAGAATTTCTGCAAAGATAATAGAAAACAACGTAATTACTTATGTTGTTCTTTTCCTCCTTATTTCAATCCCTTCAAGATCAAACTGCCAAAATACCAAAGGACATAATATCCAAAGTTGATTTTCTGAAATTTTAGTTTAGAGGAAGCAACTCTCTTGAGGAGATAACTATATCTATATACAGGACAACGTATTTTAATTTCCTGTCTTTAACCAAAATCACCAGCCTAATGCTAACACAACGTACTTATTGGACCTTGAGATTTTTTGCTATTTTATGGCCTTTTAATCTTATGCTCTTGTATATGATGTTTAAGAATGGTGCATCTTCAGGATGACATGATAAAAGCTTTCAGTCAGGAGCTGGGAGCGCATTTAAGAAATGCACATTTTAAATCAGCCTTTAAAATCACTGGCAAATATTTCCTAGACAAAGTAGTAAATTCTCTGGTCTAATGTAGAATGAAATAGGTTTTGGTACTGGGTTCCTGTCCTTTCTCTCAATGAAATAATCATGTGTCCAGGTAATGGTGGACTATTGCTGTCAATATCACTTTCAAGTTATTAGGTCCAATCAATGCTGGATAAAAGGAAAAAGGGTGGTCAACAGGCAATCTGGCTTTCAGTTTAACACTCCCTTGAGGATTTTCATTATCCTTTCCTTTTCTGTTCTCAAGGTTAGCTCTAGCTAGACTATTTGTAGCTTCTGCTTCCTGGAGATAATGCACATCCACAATAGCCTTGCTCCTCCAACGTCAGAGTGCACTTCCACCTGAGTAAGCAGAGTCCCGTCTTTTTTCTATTATTTGTGACCTTTTCCTGGGTTAAAAGGTGACTCCTGAAGCAGACAGGTTTCACTTCTTATGGTGATTGCAGTGCAAAAAGCACGCTTCTACCTTGTTAGAAGTGACATCACTGTACATTAAAGACATCATATCTCCTTTCATATTAAAATGCCTGTCAGTTCTGCTGCTCGCAGGCTGTAAATCTGCCACAGTATCCCGTGCTTGGGAGCTTTCATTATGAAAATATGGAAGATAAGCACTCTGCTTTACTGTCAAAAGGAAAAAGTACTCTGGTAGTAATGAGGTTACTTTAAAAACAAATACACAATTCCTTAAACATAGATTACTGGATGTGGGGCAATTTTTGAAAGCAATCTTTTTTATTTTAATGCCTGAAAAAATTCAAGCTTAAAATATAGTATGAGTAAAGCATGCATATACAGTCCTGTAGAATTTATTAATGCATACATTTTGCACTTGCTCATGCAGTAAATCATTAGATTTTCCTTTGACTTTGTCCCTCCAGCCTTGAGAGAAATGACATGCTAGAATTTAACCTGTTTTTCATCTTTATATCATATAGATACAAAAAGACTTGTATGTTCTGCAAGACCGTGACAACACTCAGCTGTTATGCATTTGACTGTAGAAAATATAGTCAGTAGATAAATACCTCCTAAACAGCAAAGAAAAAATATAAATAATTATTGATCATTTTCTCTCATGGCATCATTGGGATCTTAATAATACCTTCCCTATTACATAAAGTTTTCATCCATTTACCTGAAAGCACTTTAGATGTATCACCCTTTTTGTTTTACAGAGGAGAAAGTGAGTCAGAGAGGTGAGGTGACCTGTCTCAACATTTGAAAGCAGCTCAGCAGCAGAAGCCAGAACAGATCCCCCCTCTCTGGACTAACCTATCCCACACCTGACTTGCTCATTTCCAACTGGAAGTTTCCACTGTTTGCTGGTGTAACCCTGAGTTGTTTACACAGCATGTGATTATTCATTTATTATTCACTATTCAACAATGGGCTAAAATTACCATAGATATTTCTTTATTATAAAAAAACCAAACAACAAATTAAAGATCTCCTTATCCATTTTGTGTGAAAATACTAACCCTCTGTTATTCCCCATTTCCACCAGAATTCCCTCCAGCTGAGGAAACCTCAGCATGTGAGCATAGCATGTGTATTTTCACATTTCATCTTTCAAATGACATACTCCATTGTTGATACTCTGTTTGAGGAGCTGAAATGAGCAGTTTAAGAGTTATTTACGGGCGATGAAGCCTTTCACCTCCAAGGCATTGATTTTAATGTCCGAACCCTACATCCAGAGACAGGAATATATATTCAAGCTGTCCTGTGTGCATTATGTGAAATCAATTGGTAATGTCAAGCACCCCAGGTGAACGCCATGGGGGGAAAAAAACCCCAACAAAATAAAAACAGAAAAAGGAAAAAAAGAAAGGAAATTATTCAGATGAGGAAGGAGAATGTGTAGGAAAAATGTAGTAGTTGAGAAGGTGACATGGTTGGGATATGATCTGATGAGGCAAGACCAGAGGACTGCACATACGTCATGGAGGAAACCAAGAACATGTGTCATTCAATGGAGCTGGAAGCAAAATGAAACAAGAAACCAAAGAAAAATGTTTGAACGCAGTGTGCTTTTTCACCTTCCAGTTTCTGCTGGAAGCAGAGAAGATTTTCTTCCTCTTCTTTGTGGAATGAAGTCCTCTGCTGATGTAGAGCAGAACAGAGAGAAGTAATGAGAGCTGTAGTTCTTTAACGATCCAAGTCATAAGGATTTATAACCCATTTTACAGCAATGTTGCCAACACCTTCGTGGCCACAAAAGCCTGCAAGGACTGATCAGGCTCCTGTATCATCTATCTTCTGCTCACAAGAGGCTTTTGAACCTCTGCAGTTCCACAGTCACAAACTCTGTCTATGCTGACTGCTTTCATAGCATTCTCCACTGTTTCCAACATCCATGCAGGTCCAGCAGCAGCAGCAAGGGTGAGATTTCTAATGCCAGGTGGTCTGGATTGCTACAGGCACTTTATGCTACTGCCCTCTCAATTTTCCAGGTAGGATCAGGTGAGTGAGAAAAGATGGGTGCTGTTTTTTGCCCTAAAGCTCCTACAATTCCTAGGAGTGGTGGAGCTGCACTGATGGCACAGATGGCAGTTTTGCCTGAAAGGCGTAAACCAGACTGTGGAACAATGAGTCAGTTGCCCTGCATCATTCCCTCCTCCTAGAAGATAACATCCCTCCAAACCTGTTATTGCAGATCTGGAAGAGTTAGTACCTAGCCTTCAATATTGTTTTATGTAATTTTTCCAGGAATATATTTTTTCTTGTAAAAGCAGACAAGACTAAAGTATAGAGGAATATTTTCTGGCATGTGTGAACACCAGGGAATCAGATCTGAACATTGTGTTTGAGGTTATACTACTCTGAAACTGCAGGCCCTGGGGACTGGGTCACAGGCAGTCACACCAGATTGACAGATCTATATTTATAGACAGAGTCTTTATTTTCACTAGTGTATCCACTGAATTTATATTAGAGTTTAAAAGACAAGAGAGTTGTATAATGTACTTTGTGAAAAATTAACTTTGGACTTAATATGGAACTTTATGCTATTGTTCTATTCCTAACAAAACTGTTTATTTCATATATATACAGCTTCTTGTCCTCCCTTTTGATTTTACCCATTTTTCTTGTTACATTACAAAAGAATCACATTCTGTTTTGTTCCCTTAACCTCAGAAATAATGATTTTTTAGTCAATGGCCAAAAATTGGGGCCCATTGGAAAATACCAGCTCACAAATGCTCTAGGAGTAACCTAACATTGACATTAAATTGGATTTTATTTCTAAAGAAATGGAGCTCTTCTCTTAGTAAAGGCACACAGTGATGAAAACATAATCCCTTTTATTTTAAATACTTAAGGTGGCTGAACACTCTTTAACCTTCCTTTTTCACTGAAATTCAGGACAAGGTATATCCCCAAGTCTGCATCAGAAGCATTTCTAGGGAGCTGGGAACTAACTTTGCAGATGATTTGCACCAGCAGGTCAATTTAAAGTGACCACTTCAACTTATGTCTCTGTGCTCTTAACTTGATACCAGAGTTGTCAACCTGAAGTACCGAATCAGCTTCATCGAACTGGCTGTGGGAAAGTTTACACTGAAATGTCATCTGGAATTGATACACCACAAGGAAAAAAATAAAGAATGCGTGTTAACCCTAATGTAAATATTCTATAGAGTCTAAGTACAAAAGGCTTTGTTCCAGCTCCATCATATTTTAGAAAAAATTCTACTAAGTGGTGCAAAAAGGAATCAAGTGGGGCTTCCAGCCTTTACTTAACACAAAGCACAAATCTGACATGATCTGTCACACTGTATTTTAACTGGACAGAAAGTGGGAGAGACAAACATGTGACAAAAGGTCATCGTGTCACTTAAGCCATATAGGAGGAAATGAACATCCCAAGGTGGTGAGCACAGCGTAAGAAGCTGAAGATGACAGAATTTTGTTAGGCTCTGCTATCTAAAATCTGCAGCACAAACCCAATACTTTTTTGACTAAGGTTCCATTAAAAAATACATTAACTTTTTAATTGAGAACATGGCAGGATATCAGTGGTTCTGATGATCTTAGCACAGCATGGGAAATAATGCTGGATAACGAAGCCTCCATTTACAGAGAAAAACATCTTTGAAGTTTTACTGTAGAGGCACAGACAATCATTCAAATGCTGAGAGGCTTGAACTTCCCATCCAAATGCATGCAAAGGGAATAGCAAACCTCTTAATGCTCATGAAAAAGCTGGTCCCTTGGGAAGCCAAGGAGTGCACTCCCAGGGACTCAGAAGGGGTTAAGTGAACTCTGAAAGCTTCTGAGGATCTTCCCTTTCTTTTTTACAGACCTGAAAGTATAGGAGACAGAGAGAAAGCCTCAGGCTGAGTTCTTACATCATTCTCCCCAGCTCCCTTCAAGAACTGCTGACAGTTCCTTGCTCACCAGGAAGTTTGCAGAGGAGGAAAAGGAGGAAGGCCTCAATACTTCCTTTCTTTCTCTTCCTTCTTCATGCACCCTTCAATTCCTTAATGTCCTATTCCTCACACTAAGAACATCAGAAGATGACTTCTCAGTAGCACAAACCACAGTGAAAGAACACAGCTCCAGATGGAAGGTTTTGAGACCTCAGGTGTATTTTCAGTAACTTACAGAGCCATCCTTAGGATTGAGAAGTAATTAGCAAAACTTCTGCTGCCTTAAGTGAGAACAGAGTTCTGCCTTCCACCTCTCAACCTCCAGAAATGCACTGTCGTGTTTACTTCAGGGCCCTCAGGGAACCCTGCAATAGCAGTGCTAATCTTGCATTGCAGAGCTTCTCCACCCCAGCACTATTTCATGGAGGCTGATACCTCCTTCTACCTCCCCATTCTCAGAGGCTCTGAACAAAAAAAGTTTCCCTGGATTTGGAACTTGATCTTGGCCTCCTATTTTATTAGAGATAATTTTTAAAAACTCTTTTTTCCTTCTTTCTTAACCTGAGAAGGCACCAAAGTTAATTGTTAAAGTCATGTGGTATGCTCCCATTGGGGCCAGAATGGATTTGTCCTCTCTGACACAAGTTTCAGGCGAGTACTGTTTAAAGATTGTGGCTTTTACTCATCTACTGGGTATAGCTGGGGTATAGCTGGGGATTGTTCAGACTGAATTCAAAATGTGCCACAGACATTCTTTTGTCATCTGGATTGTTGTTCATCTGCACTTAACCTATATAAATGATGTGCAATTCACAAGAGAAGGAGAAATTGGACACTCCTTCTGACCCATTCTGTGTTCTGTAGCCATCTCACTCTGAAAATGCTTTTATTTCAAGTAGCTGGGAGAGAAAAACCTTCCTAACTTTGAAGTGGATTTTATTGCATTGATAGGAGAGAGCGAGAGAGAGAGTGTGAAATCCCATTTCATTTTTAAAGTTAACGGTAAAGTTTTAATTAGGTCCTCTGAACAAGGATTCTGTGATGCTTTATGTTTAAGAGCTAGCAATAGTACACGATCCACAGACTTCCATCTTAAAGTTCAGTTGGCAAAGGCCAACACAACTCTTTTCTTTGTAACTCTGTAACCATTTATGTTTGAGGTGAAGATGTTAATATGGAAATTTTGTGAGCTGGGAACGACTACGAACTCTATCATTGTAATTTATGACCTTTCATCTGAGGCCAAATGTAAAGGCAATTGCAATTGTTCTATATCTCAAGGCCAGCACATAGCAGATGTGTGAAATTTGGAGTGCTAGACATAAACTTTTATTACCAAATTATAAATAATTTCTATCACTTACAATGTTCACCTTTCAAGTTCATCTTGATTAAAACGCAAGGGCAGCATCTCGCTGATTTCCATGAGTTATACAGCTGAAAAAGCTCTACCATGGTACACTTGGAAAAGATAAAGCAATGCAGTATTTAAAAAATCTACTGCGAGCCAGGTATGCAACATTTTAGATCAAAACACTTTTTCATCTAGAGGACAAAAAACCAAAAAATAATAATTAGCCAATGACATCTGAATTCTATTTTCACTCTTGGAAATTTGGAATCCTTGAGGAGTTCATTTAAGGCTAATTTACCTCTGGGAACAGCACATGAGACTGCTTTGAGACCTGTGGCAAACCAAGGAAAATCACCCAAGATTTGGGTTCATGACTTGGTCTCAAACTGTGGAAGTGGGGAGCTAAGGATACAGAACTTGCCAACCTCCATGCCCATGATTCAAATCCAATGCGTTTGTGAGGTTCACAGGCTGAGAAGAAGGAAAGTACAAGGATTGTCTTGACTGACATCAGACAGTCAAAGTATCCACACACATAGAAACTGTACTTAAGTATAAGCCTCAGCGAGCTAGAAAGCAGTCTATTGAGCAGAAGGCAAAACAGCCCATCAGTTTCTGATGGCTCAGAAAAAAAGAAATACAAGCTCTGAAGACAAACTCGTAAGAAATAAAAGAAAGAGGAAGGCTCACAAAACAAAGTGTCCCTGGTTGTATTTGCAAAATTGCCATGCAAATTTACCAGCCCAGGCATGAAAGTTTTATTTGCCCAATCTTTATACCGGAGATTGATAACAATGAAAACAGGAATATTCCCGTATCAAAGCATTACTCATGGAAGCCAGGCAGCCAAATAAAACTTTGCAAGTCTGCTCCCCGGAGTAACTATTTTATGTTCCTTTTCTGCTTCAAGTACTAGATATAATCAAGCACAGTTGGATGCTCCTGATTAACATGATGGTTGCCTGGAAACACAGGCACAGTGTGGCCAAACTTCCCTGTCCGTGCCTGTGCTTGAACTCTGGGACAGGCAGGTGAGTGCGGTCGGGTTTGCAGCCCCTGCCTCTTAAAGCCTTTTAGTCTAAGTTTTGGAGAAAAAATTGTTACTGGACACGTGTTCAAAAAGAGAAGATAAACAACTCTAGAAGGAAGAGAGAATACAAATCTGTGTTCCGAAAAGCCATGGTACATTTTCTTCATATCACAAGAATTGAGAGGTTTGGAAAGATACTAAATCAATAACGGAGGAATAAAAAAACCCAACAAAACAAAACAGTCCAGAAGCTTTCACAGATGATTAACTCCCGTCACAGTGCTAAATCGTAAAAAAAAAAAAGTGTTTTCCAGACATCAGGAGATCGCTGGAGGAAAGGAGGAAAAACAAGTGAGATGATGGGGAGAAGTAGAAGAGTAGAAGGTGAGTTCAGCTTCTTCTTGTGGCAAGTTATTCCCAGCTGACTTTAAAAAAAAAAAATTCTTACGTTTCTATGTTCACTGATTCCTCTGTGAATGAACTGAGCAGCACCTTCAGCACTTTCCTGTTCGCTCCTGGACAGGACACCTGCGAGGTGCTCACCGTGTCTCCTATAAGGACAAGATCATTTGGGAATCAACAGGATCTCATTAGAGTAGAATACAATAATGTGCTGGATCATATTGGACATTAGGAGGAATTTCTTCACAGAACGGGTGATTAGACATTGTTATGGGCTGCTCAGGGAGGTGGAGGAGTGACCATCCCTGGAGGTGTTTAAAGAAAGACTAGATGTGGCACTTGGTGCCATGGTCTGGGTGACAGGGTGGTGTTGGGTAATAGGTTGGACTCGATGATCTCTGAGGTCTTTCCCAACTTAACACATCCTGTGGGTTTTTTTTCCACAAGACATCTTTTTCCGTGTAAGATTTCTCTCCGTAAGAAACCGATGGGACGCTAGTTTGAACTCTAAGCAAGACATAAAAAAACCCCGCATCTCCGTGAAGGGACCGGGGCTCATCTACCGCGATGCCCTCGCAGCGCGGCCTCACGGCCTCGGCCGAACCTCCACAGGGGCCACGGGCAGGAGGAGCGCGCCCTCAGCCCCCGGCACCGCCCCGCGCTCCAGGCCCTGCGCGGATTGTCCCGCCCGGCCGCCGTAGC